>JAJIBD010012957.1:0-37964 GCA_021461705.1 Cryptotis parvus | reverse complement strand
GGCTGTCTGCAAGGCAAACACCCTACCAGCTGTGTTATCACTCCAGCCCAAAATAAAAAAAAATATAGGGGCCGGAGCAATAGTCCAGCGGGTAGGCGTTTGCCTTGCATGCGGCTGACCCGGGTTCGATCACTGACATCCCATATGGTCCCCTGAGCACCGCCAGGTGTAATTCCTGAGTGCAGAGCCAGGAGTAACCCCTGAACATTGCCAGGTGTGACCCAAAAAGCCAAAAAAAAATTTTAAAATATTAAAATCCTGGTTGGGGGCAGAAAGATAGTACAGTGGCTACCTGGTTTTTTTTTTTGGGTCACACCCGGCAATGCTCAGGGGTTACTCCTGGCTCTGCACTCAGGAGTTACTCATGGCAGTGCTCAGGGGACCATATGGGATGGCGAGGATGGAACCTGGGTTGCCCGCGTGCAAGGGGAAATGCCCTCCTGGCTGAACTATCACTCAGGTCCTGTTTTGCCTGTCAGTTTCCCTGTCCTGCCAGAAGTGGTCCCTGAGCATGGAGCCAGGAGTAAACCCTAAGCACAGCTGAATATGGCCCAACAGCCCCCATTCTTCCGGCTGCCAAACCCTTTGGCACTAGAATGCATTCTTTGTATGCAGAAAGCCCAGGTTCAATCTCTTACACCAGATGATCTCCTGAGAACCCCAGGTAGTTCTTTCCTAAAAAACCCCCTTTTAGGTGGGGGTGATAGCACATTGGGTAAGTTGTTTGCCTTGCATGCAGCCAAACCTTGTTCTATCCCTGGCATCTCCTGAGCACAGCCAGGAGTAATTCCTGAGCAAAGAGCCAAAGTTAGCTCTGAGCATCACTGGGTGTGACCCAAAAAGCAAAACAATAACAACAACAAAAACTTTTTTCCCACTTTTTGGGTCACACCGGAGATGCTCAGGGGTTACTCCTGCCTCTCCACGCAGGAATTACTCCTGGTGGTGCTCAGGGGACCATATGGGATGCCAGGGATTGAACCCAGGTTGGCAGAGTGCAAGGCAAATGCCCTACCCGCTGGACTATTGCTCCGGCCCCAACAAAAAACTTTTAGATGGCTATGAATTTAGGGAGGGTCTCCTCAGCTGAACTTGGGAGTGCCAGATTCGGAACTCCAGGTCTGTGCAGACTTAGGCACCAGTTCCAGCCCTTTATCTCCTTATCTCCCCACCCCTACCCCAACACACACATAGGACATATATTAATTTGGGGTCTGTTTATTACCCATAAAAGGATAGTAAAATGGACTGAACTGAAAAAGATTTATTCATTTTGTTCTGAGAAACAGATTTATTCGTTTTATTCATCAGTAACTTCAAACCTTTATTTTATTTTTTTATTTTTAGGGCCACAAATAGCTGTACTCAGGGCTTACTCCTGCCTCTGCACTTGGATCACTCAGGGTGGTGGTCAGGGCTCCCATCTGGCTTGGCTGTTTGCACTGTGAATTCTGTACCTGCTGTACTATGTACACATTTACTGTGTGTGCAGCAAATGCCTACCTGCTGTGCTATATACATATCCACTATATGTACATATGCTGTAGTATGAACCTGCCACCTGCTGTATTCCGTACATATTCACTGTATGTACACACGCTGTAATATGGATCTTCTGTACATGTTTGAGCGCACTAGAATGTTCTGTACTTGTCTAAAGAACCCTTTGACACAGACATTCTGAAACACTTTGGGAAATGAAACTTCCAGAGTCCTCTTTTCCCCGTAGGGTGGGAAGCACATCCAGCTGAGCTCAGGACTTACTCCTGACTCTGCACTCCTGGTGGGGCTCTGGGGACTATGTGGGGTGCTGGGACTGAACCCTGGTTGTTCACACCCAACCTGCTGCAGTCTCTCTCTGGCCCATCCTCTGGTCTTGGTCAGGCTTAGCGTCTCCCTGGAACCTTATCTAATGTTGACTCCCGGTCCCACACAACGGAACACACGACAACTCTTACAGAAGCGAGGACTTTAATGTTTCATCATAGGATCCAGGTAACTCAGCAGTTGCTCCCAAACTCCCTTCCCAGGGTCTCTCCATGGGCAAGGGGAGTTACTGCGGGGGGTGGGGGAGAGGGACAGAGGGGAGGGAACCTAGAGTGGAGAATGCGCTGGGGGGGTCGAAGGGCGTTGGGAGGGCCCCTGTGGGGGTCCGCCTCTGGGGAACTCAGGCTGGCCCCTCTTCAGACATTTCTAGCAGAGCGACCAGTGGCTCGAGGGGCGTGGGGGTCTCCACGGGCACTGGGTGGGTGCGCTCATGCTTACGCAGGTCGCTAGCACTCAGGAAGGCCTTGGGGCAGTGGGGGGGCAGGAGGAGAGAGGGCGCACGGCGCTGTGCGTGCGGCTGTGTTTGGCCCCCGCGCGGTCCGAGAAGGTCTTGCCACACTCGGCGCAGGGGAACGGCCGCAGCTCCGGGTGGGAGCGCTCGTGCCGGGCGCCGCAGCGTCTGCGTGGAGAACGTCTCCTTGCACTCACGGCACGCAAACTGCGGCGGCTTCTCGTCGACCTCCTCCACACCCACCTCACCCGTCTCTCCCAGGGGACCTGGGGCCTCTCCACCCCCGACTCCGGGCACTCCACGTGCTCCAGCGTCATGCCCACTACTTGCCACTGGGCAGTCATCAGACCACCGGAGTCAGGGGCCAACCCGAGCAGCCCCTGCCTGCGGGTCTCCAAGTCCATCGCTGGAGGCCGGGGTCACCGAACCCTCGCCGGTCACGCTGACGGGCAGTGCCAGCCCCACCACCAGTTCCTGCTGTGGGGGCCAGGGCAGCGTCGCTCGTGCGGTGCGTGCGCTCGTGCTTCCGCAGGCTGGGCGACACCACGAAGGACTTCCCAGGGCGCCGCGGTGGAAGGGGCGCTCCCCCGAGTGCACGCGGCTGTGCTTGGTGAGGCTGGCGCGCTCGGCAAAGGCGCCGCCCATCCTCGCAGCGGAAGGGCCGCTGGCCCGAGTGCACCAGCGCGTGCCGCTTGAGGTCCCAGGACGCCACGAAGGTCTTGTCGCACTCGGGGGCACTTGAAGGGCGGTCCCCCGTGTGCACCCGCCGGTGCATGGCCAGGTCGGCCGGCTGCCGGAAGTCCTTGCCACACTTCTCGCAGCGGTAGGGCTTCACGCCCTCGTGCGCCCGCTGGTGGCGCCCGGAGGCTCGGCGGGTCGGAGAACATGCGGCGCAGCGGGCACAGGAAGGGGCTTCTCGCCCGAGTGCGTGCGTCGTGGCTCTGGTAGGAGCTGAGCTGCGTGAAGCCCTTGCCTAGGGGCGGGCAGCGGTAGGGCTTGTGCGCAGCGTGAATGCGCTGATGGCACGTGAGGGAGGACGAGCGGAGAAGCTCTTCCCTTTTCGGAGCAGAGGAAGGGCCGCTCGCCTGTGTGGGACCTGTGGGAGCGTGGAGAGGCCTGCATGACGAGAACAGCCCTCTGACCCAGACCCCCACCACGCGGGGAGCCACTTGGGGCCCCCAGCCTCCCCACCAGCCTAACCCTAACCCTAACCTAAGCCCTAGAGCAACTAGGTCTCGAGTGAGCAAGTTTCTGCTTCAGTTCCCGTCACCATGGGCCTCTCTGGGCCCTCCCGACCCTGTCAAGCCCTGTCCCCTTTCCACTGTCCCAGACGTGAAACCAATCAGAGGCCCCCTCAACGTCCCGGCCCTGCAGACAGTGCCACAATCAAGAGCTCCAGCCACCCTGCGGTGCTGCGGCGCCCACTCGCCTTCCCACTGGCTTGGCCCCGCCCACTCGCCTTCCCACCGGCTTGGCCCGCCCACTCGCCTCCCCACTGGCTGGCCCCCGCCTCCCCACTGGCTTGGCCGCCCGCCTTCCCACTGGCTTGGCCGCCCGCCTCGCCTTCCCACTGGCTTGGCCCCGCCCACTCGCCTTCCCACTGGCTTGGCCCGCCCCTCGCCTTCCCACCGGCTTGGCCCCCGCCCCCTCGCCTCCCCACCGGCTTGGCCCCGCCCCTCACCTTCCACCGGCTTGGCCCGCCCACTCACCTTCCCACTGGCTGTGGCTTCGCCCACTCACCTTTCCACCGGGCTGTAGCTCCACCCACTCACCTTCGCACTGGTTGTAGCTCCACCCACTTGCCCTCCCACTGGATGTTGCTCTGCCCTCTAGCCCAACTACTGGCGGTGGCTCCACCCACCCACGCACTTGCCATCCCACTCTGCTGTGTGGTGGCTCACTCTGCTCTTTAATATGCAGCCCCAAGTCCCTCAGCTGACTCGGGATCCTCTAGTCTCCCCTGCACCCCACGCCTGTTCATCCCCAGGGCCCACCCTCACCGCTCGTGGTTGCGTAGATCCTTGAGTTCCGCATAAGCCTTGCGCCAGCGCTCACAGCCGTAAGGCCGCAGGCCCGCGTGCGTGCGTCGGTGCTTGCGGAAGACCGACGGGTCTGCGAGCTCTTGCCACAGTCAGCACAGGTGTAGGGCCGCTCACCCGTGTGTCCCCGCTGGTGGATCTTGAGTTTGGAGAGCGCGCCATAGGCTTTGGGGCAGTGGGAGCAGCGGAAGGGAAGCTCACCAGCGTGAGAGGCCAAATGCACGCGCAAGGCACACAGGCTGCATGAAGCGGCGGCCGCACTCGGGGCAGGGGAAGGGCTTCTCTCCCGTGTGGCTGCGCCCGTGACTGCGCGAGCTCAGGGGCAGTTTTGTAGGCCTTGGGGCACAGCGGGCATGCATAGGGGCCGGCTTGGCTGCTGCATCTGACCCCTTGTCCCCGCTGGCATCCTCTGCTTTGGACTCTGTCTCTGGCTTCAGAGCCACGTCAGTCGCCTGCTCTGCACTGTCTGCGGGCCCATGGGTGGCAGCATGTCGCGCTGCCCTGGGCGCATTTGGAAATGTCTTGGTACAGGACAGGCACTTGTATCTGTGGCCAGAACGCTTGTAGCCGGGCAGTGGGGCCCTGGCCTCTGTGGACTCAGCCTCCATGGTGCCACTGGGCACGGCTTCTCTGCCAGAGACACAACATTACAGCTGCAGTTAGAGGGAGCCCAGGCCTCTGCTCCCCAAAGGTCCCATAAGGTGGGCCCTTCCCTTATGTGCATCCCCAGGCGGGGCCAGGTCCTCCCAAGATTATTTCAACTCAACTTTTAAGTATCCTCTCAGGTCTGTTGGTTGATAACAGGGCTGGACCATGAACTTTCACCAAGGCTAAGAGGGGCCTGGGATCATGAACAGTCCCCCTGTGCCTCCCCTTACCCCCACTGGCGTCTGGAGTTTCCAAACCTTGTGGTGCTGCTGGTCACTGAGGTGCCATACCTCATCACATTCCTCCTTCAGACACAGATGAGGATCTCCTGGACCCAGGGAAGACAGATATGGGCCCGGCAGAGGGGGCACCACTGAGCTAGCTAGGCCGGCAGCTTTCTCTGGAACGGGAATGTATTTGCCTCCCCTTTGTGCCTGGTGAGTTCAACTGTTCCCAAAGACCTGGCACGGCTGTGTGGATCCCACCCAGAGACGAATCTGGGCCCACCCTCTGGAGTTGCTGGCTCCTGGTAAAGAGAAGCTCCATTAGCTGCAAGCCGCTATGTCATTGCCAGCAGTTCCAAAGCCTCTTTCTGGCAGAATGTGGCTCAGGGCTAGTGCTGACCTTATCTTGTATGTGGGAGGCCATGGATTCAATTTCTGACACTAAAAAGAGAGATGCAACTTCTTTTTAGAGTGATGCTGTGTCTGCTCTAGGCTGGCGAGTCGGGACACTTGCTCTAGCTAAAGCCCTTCTTTTTCCATTCAAATATACCCTCGACCCAGCTGCTCCGGGAGATCACAGCCAGTAGGAAACAGGATTAATGGCTGCGGTTAATAAAACACCAGCTCATCCTCCCTGGGAATGAAGAGAAGATTATGGCAGATCCACTTAAGGAGAGCTTAGCAGGCACTGCTGGGGCAGGGAGGACAGTGCCATAGAGGGGGCCACGCGTGCAGAGAAGCCGGGCGAGGATGCCTGGGCCCCTGTGTCCTAGGCCTGTGTCCTATCTACCTGTCTCAGGGGCTGGTGACATCTATGCTATGACCCAGAGACCTGAAACCCTGGGGGTGAGGAGCAAGGGCTGCCGCTGTAGAGTCAGCAGCCCGTTCCTAACAGCCTGCCTCTGCCCCCAGCACACAGCTCCACAGGCAGCCAGGCATCTCCCTCAAGTTCCCCTGATCAGGAGCCTTCCACGACCTCCATCACACTACACAAGGTCTCAGGTCCTTCCCAGGTTAAGTCTCCATGAATTCTGCCTTTTGCGTTCCAGTTCACCCAGGCAGCGCTTCCCGGATGCCCCTCTTTAGCTGCAATGCCACAAGACTGCTGGGGCGGAGCTATAGCGCAGCAGAGAGGGTGTTTGCCTTGCATACAGCTGACCCGGGTTCGATCCCTGGCATCCCATGTGGTCCCCGAGCATTGCCAGGAGTAATTCTTGAGTGCTGAGCCAGGAGTAACCCCTACAGCATCACTGGGTGTGACCCCAAAAAGCCAAACAAAACAAAAAAAATTGTTCCATCCAAAGCTTGGTTACTTCATTTTCCCAACTAAATTCTGGTACTGGAAGATAAACTAAAAGGCTTGCGGACATTCCTCCCTGGAACTCCAGAGGATCCCTCACTCTCTGGGGGTAGGCACTTACTGCTTCCTTTCTGAGACTGAGCAGATTTCCTGACTAAGAGCAACAGCCACAACCTGAGAGCACCTGCTAAGTGACAGGTGTCACTCAGAAAGGCGTCACATTCTCAGACAGGTCAGCAGCAAAGAGAACTTCTGTTATCATCGCTTTCACAGATGTGCAGTGAGGCCCGGAAAACCAAAAACAGCATCGTGGTTAAGGTGCACCTCTCTGGTTCAGGGTCTTGCCTGACTGCTGACCTTGCGTGTGGCTAGTCCTGGTTCAAATGAATCCCCAGAACCCAAGCACCACCAGGGGTCACTCCTGAGCACAGAGCCAGGAACAGCTCCTCAGCACTGGTGAGTGCCGCCTCTAAACAGAAATAAAGCTCACTCCGCAGTCAAAAGGACTGGCTTTGCGTCTTACTTCCCTTACTTCCTAGCGGTGATGCTGTACAATTAATCGACACCTGAGCACTTAGTTTTCTCATATGAATAATGGAGATAAACAGTCTTTACTTCAATGCTGGTGGAGGGTTCAGTGAGTTAAGATACTTGTGCTTTCTCAGAGTCAGACACTGCTGGAATCTCTTGTCACTCCTGAGAGTACGTATCCTCATTTGACAGAATAAGTTGAGGTTCTGGGGCCAGAGCAATAGCACAGGGGTAGGGCATTTGCCTTGCACACGGCTGACCCAGGTTCGATACCCGGCATCCCATATGGTCCCCTAAGCACCGCCAGGAGTAATTCCTGTGTGTAGAGCTAGGAGTAACTCCCGAGCATTGCAGGGTATCACTCAAAAAAAAAAAAAAGAATAAGTTGAGGTTTTGTGGCACAGCTAACACAGGACTGGAATCTAGAGATTTAGCTTCTTCGGAGATGTCGGGCTCTTTTGGTCAGTTCTCTTCTGCCTGGGCCAGTCCCACACTGACCAGAGCCTGAGCTCCAGCCACACCCGTTTCCTCATTCCTGCAATTCTGCCTGAGAACCCAGAGCCTCAATGTTTCTTCTCAGAGACAATGGCCATAGTTTCTCAAGTCTGGCTTCAATCTTCCTGTCTCTGAACCAGAAACCACAGAGCTGGAAGAGTAAATCCCTCCTAAGGCACTGTGGTAGAAATGCCACTATGTTTCCAGCAGGTACCCAGCTCTGTGGAAAGTAAATGGCGGGGCTGGAATAACAGTACAGCGGGTAGGGCGTTTGCCTTGCACAGGCTGACCCAGGTTCCATCCCGGCATCCCATATGGTCCCTATGCACCGCCAGGAGTAATTCCTGACTGCAGAGCCAGGAGTAACCCTTGAGCATCGCTGGGCATGACCCAAAAGGCCAAAAAAAAATGAAAAAGCGAGATAAGCAGGTCTTGGGTCAGACCCCCACAGGCTCCACACCGTCCTGCTCAGGGAACTCTGACCGCTCTGAGCTACACTTCCCAACACTCCCCAGGGGGTCTTTGTACCAGTGTCAGAGCACCACTACCAAGGAACCCCCCCATTCAGAAAGAGCGAATGTTCAGGGGTCATATAGGATGAGGGGATCAGACCTGGGTCAGCAAGGCAAGGACCCCTATCTCCAGGCCCCAATTGTCTTTTTGGGTTTTGTTTGCGAATTTTTTTGGTTAGTTTGTTTATTATGGTATTTGTCATGGGGTATACCAGGTAATGTTCAGGGCCTACCCCCTGGCTCTGCACTCAGGAATCACTCCTGGCAGGGCTCAGGGGACCTATGGGATGAACCCAAGTCAGCTGCATGCAAGGCGGGGAGTCTTACCCTTTGTACTGCTGCTTCAGCCTCTATTTTTTTTTTAATTAAATCCGGTCTCAACTTTCTTTTTTACTTTTTATTTTTTTTCCTTTTTGCAGGTTGGCTACGTGCCCTACCCGCTATACTATCTCTCTGGTCCTGGGCCTCAACCAGCTTTGACAGCTCTTTGATAACACTAGCTTCACCTTAGCTAATAACTCTATTCCCACCTTTAACTTATCAGGCTGAGGACTTGCTTGTCATTCCTTTCTCACGCAGCAGTGCCAGAGAGAAGCAGGGATGAGGTCTCTGGCCTCCAAATACAGCTCCTCACTGGAGCCCACTTCCACAGTCCTCGAAATGTTTATTTATTTATTTTGTTATTTTTTTTTGGGTCACACCCGGCAATGCTCAGGGGTTACTCCTGGCTCTGCACTCAGGAATCACTCCTCCTGGCGGTGCTCAGGGGACCATATGGGATGTCGGGGATCGAACCCGGGCCGGCATGGGCCAGCAGCGTACAAGGCAAACGCCCTACCCGCTGGGCTATAGCTCCAGCCCCGAAATGTTTATTTTGATTTGGGAGTTATACCTGGTGGTGTTCAGCGGATACTCCTGGCTCCTTACTCAGGAATTACTCCTGGGGGCTGGAGCGATAGCACAGCGGGAGGGAGTTTGCCTTGCATGCAGCCAAACCGGATTCATTCCCCGGCATCCCATATGGTCCCCTGAGCACCGCCAGAGAGAATTCCCTGAGTGCAGAGCCAGGAGTAACCCCTGAGCATTGCCGGGTGTGACCCAAAAAAAAAAAAAAAAAAAAAAAAAGGATTTACTCCTGGCAGTGCTCAGGGGACCATAAGTGATACTGAGGATTGAGCTCAGGTTGTCCGCATGGCGGGCAAACGCCCTCCCTGCTGTACCATCTCTCCAGCCCCTTGAAATTCTTCTCTGGGGCTGGAGTAATAGCAATAGCAATAGTAATAGTAATTCCTGAGAGCAGAGCCTGGAGTAACCCCTGAGCATCACTGGGTCTAATCCAAAAAAAACCAAAAAAAAAAAAAAAAAAACAAAGAAATTCTTCTGTGTACTATTCAAACTAAGCCTAAAAAAGTTTGTTGTGGGCCAGACAGAGAAATGCATGCAGGCCGAAAGACATGTGAGGAAAGAACAAGAACGTGATGTCACTCTGCAAGCAGGAAGAGAGCTTGGTGAGGGCTAAACAGGCCAGTGCCTTGACCTTGTACTTCCCTACCTACAGAACCCTGAGAAACATGTCTGTAGTTTCAATGATCTAGTCTGGGTCTTTCTGTTGCTATGGTAACTCAGCAGGCTACGCAGTGCTATTCTCATTTTCAGACAAGGACAGTTAGGCACACAGAAGCAAAGCAACTGACTGTGATCGGAGAGGGATGAGGTCTGAACAAGCTTTAATGTCAGGAGTACCCTAAGGGATGAGGTGGAAAAGGAGCCACTCTCCACCTACTCCCCCTGCCCTTACAGTGAAGGAACCCAGGGCATCACAGCAGTGAGGGCATTTGCTCCACCTCACTTGCCTAATTTTTTTTGTTTGTTTTTGGCCCACACCCAGCCATTGCCCAGGGCTTACTCCTGGCTTTGCTCTCAGGGGCACTCCTGGTGGGGCTTGGGTAGCCTTATGTGGTACTGGGGATTGAACTTGGGTCAGCCACATGCAAGGCAAGCACGCTATCCACTGTACAATCTCTCCAGACCCCCCACTCTCCCAATAGGCCAGAGGGATGAGAGATGGTGTATTAGTAAACAAGAAGCATGCTGAAGTGAATATTAATCATCTCCAGGGACTGGAGAGACAGTTCAGGGGCAGGATGTTTGCAATGCAAGTTGCCCACTGGCTTTGATCCTCAGCAGATTATGATCCCCTGAGATAGGAGTGATCCCTGAGCACCAGGGGTAGCCCCCACCACTCCCCTACTCTCCAAAAAAATTCCCTAATCATCTCCAAGAAGAGAATCCGTTCAGTTTACTAATCTCAACCCATTTTTCCACTCTCAGTCCAGGAGAAACCCTTTCTTGACCTCTCCTCCCCCAATCTTGCATCCTTCCCTACAGCCCTCAAGAATAGAGGAAAGGGCTCCAGGCGCTCTGGGCCTCAGCGTTTTCATCCGTACCACGGGGGAGACTCCGGGCCGAATGACAGCACAGCGGGGAGGCGTTTGCCTTGCATGTGGCCGACCCCTGCATCCCATTACCACGGGGAGACTCGGGGGCCGAATGACAGCACAGCGGGGAGGCGTTTGCCTTGCATGCGGCCGACCCCTGCATCCCATTCGGTCCCCGAGCCATCAGGCTGGTATCTGATGAATTGCCACCAGGAGTGATTCCTGCGCGCAGCGCCAGGAGTAACGCCTGAGCATTGCCGGTGTGACCCAAAAGCAAAACAAAAAACAAAAAAACGGAGAGGACTGAACAACGTTTGGGCCGAATGGGGCCCGAGGGCTGAGGAAACCGTGTGGCACGCTCCCTGCAGCCATTTCCAAACAGGCCCGCAGGACCGGGCACTGGGATGACTCGGTTCGGCGTAAACCCTGGGGAAATGTGGCCCCAGAGAAGGGGGCAAAAAGGAGAGGACGAGAGATGACGGAACTGTTAAACAAATGAATGGACCGAGGGCGGGACGCCGGACAAAGGCTTGCAAAATGGCGTTCTCTAGGACCGCAGGAGGGGCCGCCAGAAGCTCAGCCCGGGAGGGGGTTCGCCGGCGCCGCGGACTTGGCTAGGCGGCTCGCGCGCCCGGACAAAAGCCCGCAACGTGGCGGGCTCTAGGACCCCGGGCCCGCACCGCGCTCGGCGGGCAAGGCCGCCGCCGGAGCCTAGGCGTCCGCAGCAGCAGGCCCGCGGGAACAGCCGGCGGGTTCTAGGGACCCGCTGGGCCCCGAGCCCGCCCGCGCTCTCCCAGGGCCGTACTCAGCCTGCCCCGCCCGCGCGGCTCGCGCCGGGCCAACCCCATCCGCCCTCAGCACTCAAGGGGGAAACTGAGGACGGTTCGGATTGCTTCCAAGTTGGATTTGCCCGGGGGTGCACGCGGCTCTCTGCGGGCGTTTCCTACCTGAAGGGACTTGGGCCAGCTCCGTGGAATCAGAAGCAGCTCATCTAGCCGGCTGAGCCCGTGACACTGGCAGGCGCTAGGACCCAGGGGGCGGCGGTGGTGAATGAGTGGGAGGGCGGAGAGGCGGGGCGGCGAGCGGAAGTGAACGGAAGCTTTCTCGGCTACGGAGGAAGGCAGTTTTTCCGGAGCACCTCCCGCCCAGGAGGTGTTTGTCTTGCTAGGGGTCTCAGTGGGTGCTAAGACCAGGGGACGTCGGGCAGGTTTATGGTACACATCGAGCTGGCTTGGGGCTAGGTGGCCCGGAACTTGGAGGTGGGAGGAAAGAAAGGGCGTGTCCAAACTTGAGAGTGTTTAACCCCTCTAGTATTCCACAACATTTCCTTTAATATGAGGAGTGAATGAGTTGGCCCCCATCTTGGGAAGCTGTTCTGGAAGCTCCACGAAAAGCGTCGCCATAGAACCGCGACTAGGGCTGGCGAGCCCCTTTTCCTTTCCTGCACGCAGCCTTTTCCGCGCCGGAACGGCGTAGCTGCTCTTGCCGGAAGTGTGGCTGAGGTTAGTGGCTTACCGAACAGTGCTGTGACCTCCGGGGGCGGAGTCAGTCGTCCGCGGCCTCTCCCCGAGCACCGGAAGTGTCTTGTAGAACAGGGAAGTGTCCCGCCGCCGGCGGGTTCGCGGGGAAGCTTTTGCTGTCAGGACACTTCCTGTTTCCTAGTAACAATAGGAAGTGTTCGCGGACCTGGCGGCAGGCTCCTAGTTAAGGTCCGCTGCGCCCTTTCCCCTTCCCGTGCTCCCTTCTTTCTTTGACCCTGCTCCTCTTCCCCGCCGCTCCCGCCTCCCAGAGCCTGACTGGAGTGTGCGAGTGCGGGAGCGCGAGAACGGCCCGCAGTGGCGCGGCTGCAGTTAGCGTGAGGGTCCCAGTGCGCAAGCGCGCTCCCATTCGCGGTCCCCCACCAACGGACTCGGTCGCGGCGGGAAGAAGGGACCACCCGTTCGAGGTACCGAGGTAGGGTGCCCCAGCGAGAACTAGAGCAGAGAGGATGAGTGGAGCCCCAGGCCCCCTTTGGGCTCGATTGGAAGAGGGGATTTTGGAGCGAAGGGGCTTTGTGAGGTGAGAGCGTTTTACTCAGGAGCGGAGTGGAGAGTCGGAGATAGGCACTGTGGCGTCCAGGGGAGGAAAAGACCTCGGCGAGGGCGGAGGCGGGTGGGGGGTGGGGGCGGCGGGGCCCGAGGGGGCCTGAGCGCGGAACAGGTTGCTCCTGTGACCAGCACGGCCGCCCTGTACCCTGCCCTCGTCAGGGCTGTGAAAGGGGAGGAGGAAGATGAAAAGGATTAATGAGGGTAAAGTACTGGTGATGGAAGAAACATGAGGAAGAAAAAGGTAAGGGGGTGCGAAGAAGAAATGGCATGGGAGTTCTAAGATAGTTGGGTTAAGGGGAAGTAAGTGAAGGAAAGGGAGAAGTTTTGGAAAGAAAACTTCGTTACCCTGAAAGGAGTCGGGAAGGTGAAGAATACGCCAGTGTTTCCTGCTGAGGACCTCTCGCCTCACCTCAGATTCTGCTGTCAGCTGGAAAAACAGGCTCCCTTTTCATTGCCTCTGGTCTACTCTGTTGGAGTTCTCTAAATGGGAAAAGTTTAGGTTTCCTTTTTAAGATGTCAGAACAGATCGGTTGACTGTGGTTCAGAGATTTAGAAGATAGCGTTAGGCGCATTAAAACATTTCGATGTCTATCTTTGTTGTTCGAGGGACCACCCTTACTCCTGGCTCTGTGCTCAGGGCTCATTCCTGGTGGGGCTCAAGGAACCATATGTTGTGCCAGAATCAAACCAGAGTCAGCCGCACACAAGGCAAGTGCCTTACCTGCTATACTATTGTTCTGGCCCGGGTTTGGTTTTAAGAATAGAGTGGTCTGTTTAAGTGTGGGAAATGGTAATGTCAAATCAAAACTCACCATTGAATATACACAAAGAGACTTAAATGATAGCCCTAAATATCTGCAGGGCTAGCCGCATGTGTAAAAGAGGGAGAGAGCTGGAGCGATAGCCCAGCGGTTAGGGCGTTGCCTTGCACGCGGCTGGCCTGTGCTGGCCTGGGTTCAATCCCGGCATTCCATATGGTCCCCAAGCACCACCAGGAGTAATTCCTGAATGCAGAGCCAGGAGTAACCTCTGAGCATTGCCGGGTGTGACCCCTAAAAAAGAAGAGGGAGAGATGCAGAGACAGAGAAAGAGAGGAAAAGGGGGGGGTACCTGCTCTTGAGGCAGCCTGGGGGTGGGAGGGAGGGAGGGGGCATGGGTACATTGGTGGCGGGAATGGGGGCACTGGTGGAGGGATGGGTGCTGGAATACTGTATTACCAAAAACCAATTATGAACACCTTTGTAATTGCATGTTTCACTGTGGTCTAATAAGAAATTAAAAAACAAAATAGAGTGGTCTGTGACCAGAAATAGCTTTAATGTTTTTAGATTTTAGTTTCCTCTGAGGATGAGTTAGGTGTAAGGGAACTCCTATACTTGGGAAACTTTAATGCAGGAAAACCTTAAATATTGGTGATTCCAAATTAAATTAGGTATAAACCAGCTATATGGAGTAAAAAGTGATGATGATTTGGGAGGCATGGGGAAGAAAAAGATTTGTTGGGGGGAGTATGATCTCTGGGGATAGTTGTTGTTTGTTGAACCAGGAGACAATATTCATTAAGCTGTTTCTTATGTTTGGTCTCCCCCCAGAGGAAGATGCTGCTGTGACCCCTGTGCTCCTTCTGAACCTCCCAAGTTTCTGCCACATTGACCCATGGAGGACCCTCCCACCTCCTTCAGCTGCTCTGACTGTGAACGTCACTTTCCTAGCTTCCCGGAACTCTCACGGCATCGTGAACTGCTCCATCCAGCTTCCAATCAGGACAGTGAGGAGACTGACAGCATCCCACGACCCTACCGCTGTCAGCAGTGTGGACGAGGCTACCGCCACCCAGGGAGCCTGGTAAACCACCCGCCGAACCCATGAGACCGGCCTTTTCCCTTGTACTACCTGTGGCAAGGACTGCACCAATCCTGTGGCCCTTAAGAGCCACATGAGAACTCATACTCCTGAGGGCGCCGCAGGCGCAGGCCCCCATGCCCCAAGGAAGCCACTCCACCTCTCCCAGGTGACACAGTCTCTACTGACTCCTGGGCCCAAAGACTGGGCCCTGGGGAAGACTGGGAAAACCAGAAAAAGCATGCTGAAGAGACATCTGGCTTGGAGTCTGGATCTGAACCCAGGGTAGCTTCAGGCAGCTGGGAAGATCCACCCCTCCACCAAGAAGCCTGGGAAGGTCAACCAGATCCCGAGGAAGGTGCAGAGGACTGGGGCCCCTCTACCAACTCGTCCAGAACCCCACCACTACCAACACAAGCCAACAATCTTCTTAGCAATTTGGAACAGTATTTGGCTGAATCAGTAGTGAATTTCACGGGAGGCCAGGTACCTACCCAGTCTCCTGCTGAGGAGGAGCGGCGGTACAAGTGCAATCAGTGTGGTAAGACTTATAAGCATGCTGGGAGCCTCACCAACCATCGCCAGAGCCACACTTTGGGCGTCTACCCTTGTGCCATCTGCTTCAAGGAGTTTTCTAACCTTATGGCTTTGAAGAACCACTCGCGACTCCATGCCCAGTATCGGCCTTACCATTGTCCTCACTGCCCCCGCTCCTTTCGTCTTCCCGAGAGCTGCTAGAACATCAGCAGTCCCATGAGGGGGAGAAAGTCAGGGGCAACTATGGAAAGAGAAAGGGATGCCCACTACCAATGGGCACATAGACGAGAGCTGTCAAGACCAGCTCCCTAGTGCCCAGATGCTGAATGGCTCTGGGGAACTCAGCACCTCAGGGGAGCTAGAGGATAGTGGCCTGGAGGAATACCGGCCTTTCCGCTGTGGGGATTGTGGCCGTACCGCCATGCTGGCAGCCTCATCAACCATCGCAAGAGCCATCAAACTGGTATCTACCCCTGTGCCATGTGTTCCAAGCAGCTCTTCAATGCAGCTGCCCTCAAAAACCATGTGCGGGCTCATCACAGACCTCGGCAAGGAACTGGGGAGGATGGGCAGTCATCCATGCTGTCGACTTCACAGAACCTGGCTGCAGCCAGCACCAAAGAGGAAGAGGGGCCCACCGACACCCTGGACCACCGCCCTTATAAATGTAATGAGTGTGGCCGAGCTTACCGTCACCGAGGGAGCCTGGTAAATCACCGCCATAGCCATCGGACAGGAGAGTACCAGTGCTCTCTCTGCCCCCGAAGTACCCCAATCTTATGGCCCTGCGTAACCATGTGCGGGTACATTGCAAGGCTGCTCGTCGCAGTGCGGACCCAGAGACTGAGGGTACCCTCGGCAACCTCAAGGTGGAGTTGCTGCCTAACTCTGCGGGAGTAGAGACACCCCCCACCAACAGATATGGGGACCTTGTGCAAACACGTGGAAGAGGCCCCTGCCCCTCCAGCAGCAGACAGGACAGCACCACAGATCTGTAGTGTATGTGGGATGTTCTTTGAAGACCCCAAGAGCCTTGAACTTCATGGTCAGACCCATGAGGAAGGGGGAAAGAGCAGAACAGAGGACGAGAGAGTCTCCTCCACGTGCATTTGCCTGCCAGGACTGTGGAAAGAGCTACCGGCACTCCGGCAGTCTTATCAATCATAGGCAGACGCATCAGACAGGAGACTTCAGCTGTGGCACCTGCGCCAAGCATTTCCACACCATGGCTGCTATGAAGAACCATCTGCGGCGCCACAGTCGACGACGTAACAGACATCACCGGAGGCGAGGTAGTAGTGTTGGTGGCGAGGAAGAAGCCAAAGCTCCTTCAGCTGGACACTGGACTCAGGAATCGGCAGGAGATCCTGAGGGCCTGGACTGTGGCCAGAATCGTTCAGGGGAAAGTTCTAGTGGAGCCGAAGTCAACTTGGAAAATAACAAGGGCTGTTTGCAGACTGACTCTGAAAAGGACAAATGCCAGCTTGACAGGGGTGAGGCATGTTTCCAGAGTGACAAAGAGAGCAAAGGCACTGAGGAGGGCTGAGGCAGAAGGAGTCATGTTTCCTTGACAACGTGGATGTCTCAGGTGATGAGGAAAGCAGTAGCACTCACTTCTGTGATAGCCTGCCTGGAATGGATGAAGACCAGAAGCCAGCCCCTGGTCATCCCAGCTCTTCCCACTGTGTTGAAGTTCTCACTAGTTGGCAGGCAGAGGCCTCCCACACATGTTCTGACTGTGGGCATTCTTTCCCCCATGTCACCAGTCTGCTGAGCCACCGGCCTTGCCATCCACCTGGCATCTATCAGTGCTCCTTGTGCCCAAAGGAATTTAGCTCTCTGCCTGCCCTGCGCAGCCACTTCCAGAACCACAGGCCTGGGGAGGCAGCAGCAGCCCAACCCTTCCTCTGCTGTCTTTGTGGCATGATCTTCCCTGGGCGGGCTGGCTACAGGCTTCACCGGCGCCAGGCCCATGACTCTTCCAGCATGACTGAGGGCTCAGAGGAGGAGGGAGAAGAGGAGGGAGCAGCAGGGGCAGCCTGCAACCAGAGCCTCCCACTGCAGCTCTCAGAGGCAGAGCTGCTGAATCAGCTGCAGCGGGAAGTGGAGGCACTAGACGGAGCTGGTTATGGGCACATCTGTGGCTGCTGTGGTCAGACCTATGATGACTTGGGGAGCCTCCAGCGTCACCACCAAAGTCAGAGTTCTGGGAACACCGTGGACAAGGCTCCCAGCCACTTGGGAGAGTCGGGTGATGCCGTAGGTATTGCTGCAGAAGGTGTCTTTGAGAGCACTGTGAACTCGCTCTCTGAGGACTGTGGGGACACCAAGTCTGATTTGGGAGTAGGTGCCACGGAGCTAGACAGTCTTTGTGTGCAGGAGGAGGAAAGTTCACTTGAGGCTGAGGCCCACCCCGCCCCCTTCCGCTGCAATCAGTGTGGCAAGACCTATCGCCACGGGGGTAGCCTAGTGAACCACCGCAAGATCCACCAGACTGGGGACTTTCTCTGCCCTGTCTGCTCCCGCTGCTACCCCAACTTAGCAGCCTACCGTAATCACCCTGCGGAACCACCCCCGGTGCAAAGGGTCTGAGCCCCTGGTGCGGCCCATTCCAGAGCAGACAGACAGCACTGAACTCCAGGACATGGCAGCAGGGGCCCTGGAACAGGTTGATGGGGTAAAGCTCCAGGAAGAATTTAAAGAGGAGCCCCCGGAGGAAGGCACCAGGGTTAAAGAAGAGGCCTGGGAGGAGACCACCGTGAAGGGAGAGATGGAACTGAAGCTGGAGACTGCAGAGAAAGGCTGCCAGACTGAAGCTAGCACTGAGCGGCCCTTCACCTGTGAAGTGTGTGGCCGCTCATACAAACATGCCGGCAGTCTCATCAATCACCGGCAGAGTCACCAGACTGGCCATTTTGGCTGCCAGGCCTGCTCCAAAGGCTTCTCAAACCTCATGTCCCTCAAAAACCACCGGCGTATCCATGCTGATCCCGGCGTTTCCACTGTGGTGAGTGTGGGAAAGCCTTCCGCCTGCGGAAGCAGCTCGCCAGCCACCAGCGGGTTCATACCGACGGTAGTGGGAGTGGGGCCACCCGAAAGCTGCCTCGGGAAGATAGGCCCTTCCGGTGTGGGCAGTGTGGACGGACCTACCGCCATTCTGGCAGCCTCCTCAACCACCGGCGCAGCCATGAGACCGGCCAGTACCGGTGCCCCACCTGCCCCAAGACTTGTTCCAACCGCATGGCCCTGAAGGACCACCAGAGACTGCACTCAGAGAGTAGGCGAAGACGCGCGGGCGGTCACGCAGGATAGCTGTGCGCTGTGCCCTCTGTGGCCAGGGGTTTCCCAGGCCGGGCATCTCTGGAGCGGCACTTGCAAGAGCATGAGGAGACCAGAGATGATGAGGAAGGCCCAAATGGCACAAAAGGTAGTGAGGAGAACCTGGTCGGTGACCAGGGACAGAAAGTCAACTTAGATGGTGTTGAGTCCGTACCCCAGCTGGAGGATGGAGCCATGAGGCCGGGGGGCAGAGGCAGGGCCCCGTCAAGGCATCAGGTTCGGGAGCCATAGAGCCAGTGTCCTGGGGCCTGGAGAAAGCAGAAGGGTCGCACGAAGATGGAGCACCAGTGAAGCATGATGGCAAGTGGGTGCCTCAGGGTCAAGGACCAACTACAATAGAGGACAAGGCAGGGGGTAATGTCTCCAGGAGTCCTTGTCATCTTGCTGATGGTCAACACAATGGGCCTCATCTGAGTCATGTGGATAATTGGGACAATGGCAATGACCTCACTCAGCCAGAGGGCCACTCCTTGTCTTGCAGCCATTGTGGCAAGACCTTCCAGTCAGAGGGCCTGAACCACAGTGCCCACAGGCCAGAATGCCACTGTTGCCTGCCCTGCTCCAAGGAGTCCCTGAAGAGCCACAGTCATAATCACATAGCTACCCATGACTGTGCCAGCCCCGACCGAGGCAAGGCCTTTGAGTCCCCCAAAAACTGACCACCCACCTGCAGGCTCCTACTGGGACCTTCAGTCAGACAGAGGCAGCCAGAGGCCCTGTGGCCAAGGAGGATGGAGTGGCTGTCCCTGGTCAAGTTCAAGTCCCGTCAGCACCCTCGAGGGTCCCAGGAGAGAATGCTGGGAGTGAAGAAATGCCAGGACGAAAGTCCCCAGTGACTGCAGTCGAACGGCCCTTCCGCTGTGCCCAGTGTGGCCGCTCCTACCGCCATGCCGGCAGCCTGCTAAACCACCAGAAGGCCCACACCACTGGCCTCTATCCCTGTGCCCTCTGCCCCAAACTTCTACCCAATCTCCTGTCCCTTAAGAACCATGGCAGGACCCACACAGACCCTAAGCGCTACCGCTGCAACGTCTGTGGCAAGGCCTTCCGACAGCTGCCCGGCTGGAAGGCCATGGACGGGTCCATGCACCCGGGAGGGGACCCTTCACCTGTCCCTACTGTCCTCGCCACTTTGGCGGCCGAATCAGCTTCCTACAGCACCAGCAGCACCACCAGGAGGAATGGACAGAGGCCAGTTCTGGTACGGGCGTTATGACAGGGTGTGCATGCATGTGTGGGTCAGTCCGTGCTAGCTAGGGTGGGAGGTGAGCTGGACTAGGAGGATGGGAACCCATGCAGGGGAGTAATTCCATAATGCTGGAATTACTGTCGGCTGGGCTGACGTCAGCAGGTGTGGCGGGCAGCTATCAGGATCTCTCTCATGCTAAGCTACAGAGAAGGCTTTTTTTTTTTTTTCCATTTTTGGGTCACACCCAGCAATGCTCAGGAGTTTCTCCTGTCTTTGCACTCAGGAATTACTCCTGGCTTTGCTTGGGTCACCATATGGGATACCAGCATCTAACCTGGGTGGGCCGAATTGCAGGCAAACGCCCTCCCTACTGGACTTGCTCGGTTCAGTGGAGAAAAGTGGAAACCTAACAAATGAAATGGTGATTTCGGGGCAGCGATAGTAAGGGTTGTGCCAGGGACTGAGGAACGGGTATGGGAGGCACCCCCAGTGCTGACTTAGCCAGGGAAAGTGGTCGCTGCATCCCTCCTCCATCTTGTTTGTTTTAGGGCCACACCTAAAAAGGCTGCTTGGGGCAGCCTTTCCCCACACCCTTTCCCTGGATCTTCTTTCTGCCCCCACCTCTGGGCTTGGCCTCTTGCCTACCAAGATCCTCACAGGCTTCTCCTTCCTTTTAGTCACCCCTTGTCTTCTCTGCTGCTTCCCTCCTTTGCAGGATCCCACCAAACCACCCCTCTCACCCACACCCCCTTCCCCAGCAGCTCCCTGGTAACTGGAGGACTGAGTCACAGGTAATTGCTTCTTTGAAGTCAGGCCCCACTTAGCAACAACAGTCATTAGCCCTGTCTCAGCTCTATCAGGCATCTTCGGGTCACCACACCCAGCCCTGTGGCCAGGCTGCAGAGGAGTGGGTGGGGGCCCATCAGGGCCACCAAGGAGCGAAGCCAGCAGACGGCTGAGAGATGCCTTTCGGGATGAAGGAGCCAGTTAGCCGCGGCTGGGGGACTGCGATGCTGGTGTTCCGCAGGCTTCTCATTCTCTCTCTCCCTCTCTCTCCCTCTCTCTCTCTCTCTCTCTCTCTCTCTCTCTCTCTCTCTCTCTCTCTCTCCTCTCTCTCCCTCTCTCTCTCTCTCTCTCTCTCTCCTCTCTCTCCCTCTCTCTCTCTCCCTCTCTCTCTCTCTCTCTCTCTCTCTCTCTCTCTCTCCCTCTCCCTCTCCTCCCTCTCCTCCCCTCTCCTCCCCCTCTCCCTCTCTCCTACCCCCAGGTACTCCAAAGGCAGCAGCAAGCAGCGAGAACCTGTTGTCCTCTGCGCCCACCTCTTCGGCCCCTCTCCTGGACCCTTCACCCCAGTGGCCTGCAGACCTCAACTTCTCCCTCTGAACTTCAAGTCTCCAAAGATCAGAATTTGGGGGGTATGGTGCAGGGACAGAACTGATCTCCAGGTTTTCCTCAGGAGTAATTGGGGCATCCTCATGCTTTCTCCCATGAGAAGAGGACCCCCCCTCCCCCACCTGCCCTCCTCACTCTCCTCTTCCTGCAAGAACCCAGGGAGAGGCAGAGGCCTGAGCCATTGAGGGGGCATGGCCTGTGTATGGGGAGCCTTTTGCTACAATTTGTAACTTATTTTCTAAAGTCTATTTTGTAACAATTTATTTAAGTTTTAAAAAAGGAAAACTGCTCCCCTACAGAAACATTTTCAAAGTGAGGGCCTGGTGTGATTGTGTCCAAGGGGCTATAGAACAGGCTGGAGGGAAAATACCACTTTGGGGAGCAGAGCCGGGTCAGCCAGCCACAGCAGCAGAGCCCTGTCCAGCAGGGTGAGGGCACAGGTAGCGTCGGGCCTGCAGTGGCATTCGGGTGGGGACATTGGGAGTAGCCTCTGTGTTTGTCAGCAGCCACCAGGCTGGCCTGTCAGAGGAAGGAGGGCGGGTCAGCCTCATCAATCCGCTTCTCCCTCCCGGGAAGAAAGGAAAGACGGAGGTGAGGTAGCTCAGAGGCCCTCCCCAGTCATAGCACCAAGTGCCCAGATTGGAACCCCAGCACTGGGTACTGTTCTGCCCACCCAGGTAGGAGGGTGCCCAAGGGAAGACCGGGAGATGCGGGAAGCCCCACAGCCACCTACTCGTGTTGGCTGGGCAGCTCATGGGCTCGGGCTCGGGCTCGGGCTCCTCTGCAAAGTACACACGCCAGTCCAGGCTGCTGACCCAGTGCTCATAGGGCGGCAGTGCTGTGAAGACCGCGAGCCTCGGTGGGCCCTGACAGGCATCTCCAAAGCTGTGCAGTCCGGCCAGAAACCATGTGCCCCTCACTTCATGCACCACTGGTGCCCCAGACAGACCCTGTCAGGATCAGGAGACACAGATGAGCACCCGAGGGTTGGAGTAGGAAGGTTGGGCTGGGCTGACACCAGCTGCTTGGGGGCCATGGGCTGGGGACAGGCACACCTGGAGGCCAGCTCCTGCACAGGGATGGGTGGGAACTCACCTCACAGTGGGATGGCTCCCCTACAACGCTGGTGCACAGCATCCCTGGCAGAATGGGGGGGGTGCTGTTGCTCCCTGGGGCTGTTTGCAGCTGGCTGCAGGCCCTGGACCCCACAAGGGTCACAGGCACTGTCTGAAGCAAGCCGAGGCCTGTGGGGCAGGGGATTCTGCTGCTGCCCCATGTCTCCCTGGCCGGCTGGGGGCCTCTAAGGTCCCCAACAGCCTCTGGTGTCCCCCATCCTACATACCTGTGCCTTGGTGACTCAGCCCTAGAGCCCAGCCACGTTCCCCATCAGGCAGGTGGTGGTCGGTGTAGGGCAGGCACAGGGGCCTCAGGCTGGGGCCCAGGGTCACAGGCT
The DNA here is from genome assembly GCA_021461705.1 of Cryptotis parvus. Classification (NCBI taxonomy): domain Eukaryota; kingdom Metazoa; phylum Chordata; class Mammalia; order Eulipotyphla; family Soricidae; genus Cryptotis; species Cryptotis parvus. Next base: position 15,663 of record JAJIBD010012957.1, on the reverse strand, counting down.
GAGCCAGTAGCAGGAGGGCCACGTCGTAACCCCCACTGGGGTGGGTGTAAGCCCCATGGAGGATGAGTTGCTTCAAGCCCCGCTCCTGTGGCTCAGACCCTAGCCCCACACTCCATTCCTCTGGAGTCTGGCGCCTGTCAGAGGAGCATTGACAGCACTAGATGGGGCTGCCACCAGGGCTGAGGGCCAGGGCAGCAAGGGACAGGGTACTCACCCAATGAAGCAGTGGGCAGCAGCCAGCACCACATCTTCTGACACCAGGGCCCGCCGCAGACCAGCCTCCCCTGGTGCTTCAGCTGGGCATCCCAGGGCCATGGGGCCTGGGCTCCGGCCGTGGATCCTCCCTTCAGGGACCCACAGGCTGAAACATGCCCCGGGACAAGTGATCACTGGCTGCCACCCCCTGTGCTAAGTACCCCCAAGATTACTGTAAATTCTGGGAAGTAACTCCAGTTGGTTGCTTTTTGGGGGGCTATATCCTTTCTGGGTTTAGAGATTGTATCTGGGACCCCTGGATGCAAAGCATTTGGTTCACCAGGAACATTTCAAGTTGAATTTTGTTTCCCTCATTTCTAAAGGTAGGGAAGGGCCGGAGCGATAGCCCAGCGGGTAGGGCATTTGCCTTGCACACGGCTGGCCTGTGCCGGCCTGGGTTCGATCCCCGGCATCCCATATGGTCCCCCGAACACTGCCAGGAGTGATTCCTGAGTGCAGAGCCAGGAGTAACCCCTGAGCATCACCGGGTGTGACCCAAAAAGCAAAAAAAGTAAGGAAAGGTAAGGAAATTTCTGGTGAAAAGGTAAGGAAATTTCTGGTGAGGACTTTAGAGCTGAGCTTGATAACCATAGGCAAGTAGCCAACTTGAGATTCTAAGCCCTGGGTAGAGGTGGGGTACGGTTCAGTAGTGAGAAAGCCGAGGCTTCGTCCCCAGAATTGGAATAGAAAAGTCGGGTTGGGGCCGGAGCAATAGCCCAGCGGGTAGGGCATTTGCCTTGCAAGCGGCCAGCCAATGCCAGCCCAGGTTCGATCCCCGGCATCCCATATGGTCCCCCGAGCACTGCCAGGAGTAATTCCTGAGTGCAGAGCCAGGAGAAACCCCTGAGCATTGCCGGGTGTGACCCAAAAAAGCAAAAAAAAAAAAAAAAAAAAAGAAAAAAGAAAAGTGGGGTTCTAGGAGGCTGGGAATGATGGTCCAGCTCCAGGAAGCTGGCCCTGCCCCACCCACCACCTGAACTGGCCCAACCAGCACTGCTCTGCTTATCGAGATAGACCTTCCTTCCCGGGAATTCTTTTGCATGGGCTTAGCATGTTGGTCACTTCATGCCAGAACTGATTGGAGCCCTAGCATGCAGACAACTTTCTCTGGGCCCCAAACCTCAAGCCTTCAACTGATCAACCAGCTCCAAGGACGAGTTTGTGCTTTGTCTGCAGGAGCCTGATTTGGTCTCGGCACAGCTGCTTGTGGTTCCCCTGCCCTTACCGGGAACAGCCCCCGAGCACCGCCAGATGTCTCCCGGAAACCAGACAGACTTTCAGGATCTTGCTCTTTACCCAAGGTCCAAACCTGTTAAGTCCAAGCCATCCAACCCTATGCCCTCTGTAGAGCTGACCCCAGCCTCAGAGCTGAAAGGAGCCCCGTACTCCAAACCTGCCCCTGGGCTGCAGTGTGGGCATGCTTATTTCTTCCTGTCTCAAGTGTTTCCCTGGAGCTTCCTCCTGCTACCTGAAATCCTGCAACCCGGTGCCCCTACATGGGCCACTCAGAGCCCTGCTCGTACCTACACAGCTGTCCTCATCACTGATCTCCTGAGGTTCGGGGTCTGGGCCAGGAAGGCAGCCCCCTCCGCTCGGGCCTGCAGCCAGGAACTATGAGCAGCCATGTCTGTCAGCAGGACAGGTGTGTCTTCCTGGGCACAGCTGGACGCGAAGCTGATGATTCCAGCCTGAACCCAGTGTCCATCAGGCTCACGGCAGATTACTGGGCCCCCGGAGTCTCCCTAGAGCCAGGCAGTGAAGTTGGGCAGATCCCCTCCCACCCGGCCCTCCACCCAGTCCAAGGCCATGACCCTTCCCCTCATGCTTCTGACCTGACAGGGCCCCTGTATCCCAGGCTGGGCACCCCCACACAGCATCCCAGGCCGAGCAGGGCTGGCCAGTAGCCGCTGGTGTAGCCGGTTGTAAAGACAGTTGCATGTAGGGCGGCTGATAAGACGCAGGCGTAGGGTTCCGTAGGGTCCTAGGAGCTGACCAAAAGGGAGCAAGGAAAGCTGGGAGCAGGGACCTTGGGCAGCTGCAGCTGTGTAGCCCTGGCAAACACAGGTTCTCTGGGTCTCCGACCAAGTAGCACTTACCATCATTGGTGTCCTGATCCCAGCCAGTGGCCCAACAAGAGGTCCCAAAGGGGAAGCGGTGGGCAGGTCGGGGCAGGCAAAGGGGTGTTGAGGCCATGGGACGGGCAAGGCGCAACAGGGCCAGGTCTGAGCCCTGGCTGTAGTGGTTATAGGCCCTGGGGAGCTGCAGCGCTGCCACTCCCCACTTCTGCAGCCCCTGGGCTCAGCCCCTCTTGCTGCAGAGAACCCAGAACCACCGACCAGGAGTTCAGCTCTGTCATCGCCGCCCTGGGAGGGGAGGGACAAGGCCTAGGCATTGCATGTACAGGAGAAGGGACACGCTGAGAGCTGGATGGCAAAGGACGGAATAGCCCAAGCCTGGCTGCAAACCACGTCCCCCTTTTAGTCTTGTCTCATGCAGGCTTCTGCCCAAAACAACCCTATTCAGGTAACCGTGCATGGTCTCGGTAAATGGTACTTTGTCATTCTAGGGCAAGGCTCCACCCTCATTTTTGTTTTGGGGCCACCCTGGCAATGCTCAGGGTTTACTCCTAGCTCTGTACTTAGAGATCACTTCTGGAGGGCTTGGAACCATATGGGCTACCAGGGATCAAACCCAGGTCTGCATCTGCAAGGCCGGTGCTTTACCTACTGTACTATCATTCCAGCCCCAGTACATTTTTCCCCCCTGGTTTTGGGGGCCACACTCAGCTGTGGTCAGGGCTTACTCCTGGCTCTGCTCAGGGATCACTCTGGCAGTGCTTGGGGGACCACATAGGGTATTGGGGATTGAACCCTGGTCAGCCACATGCAAGGCAAGTGCCCTAGGTTCCCACCGTGCCATCGCTCTAGCCCCCAGGACTCACTTTTCAAAGCAGTGAGCAGCAGTGAGGACCCAGGTGTCTGCCACCAGGGAGCCGCTACAGACGTGTACCCCCTCCTTCCTCACACTGGCCTGCCACGGCCACTCGCCGGGCACAGTGTGGTCCTCCTGAGGCTCAGGGGGGCCAGGGCCACGCTGCCCACAGGCTGTGGAGAGAGGCAAGTCAGACTGACCGCAGGCCCTATCACGCCCTCCCCCAGCCCCTTCCCCCTGCTTACCACGTTGAGCAGCTTGCAGACCTGGGAAAGAGAGAAGCAGGTGAGACGGGGCCTAACCTGCTGGCTGGGGGGCGGGTGGATGGGCCCCAGGTCCTTTGCCTGTGACTCTCTGGCCACCTCACCTGCCCCTCCCAGAATGAAAATATTTATATGAGGTCAAATAGCAGCTTTTATTGGAACCTATTCAGAGTCTACACTAATTAATTCTCAGCTGTGCTCAGCACTCCTAGACCTGAGGAGCAGGGCCTGAGGTCAGCGTGGGCCCGGCCTAAACCTTGTCAACACTTAGAGCCCACACCACTGAATTCAGCGTGACTGCACTCAGCCATAGGGCCGAGAAAAAACGGGGACCTGGGCCTGTCCAAGGAGCAGAGGATCTGCCACAGCCACCCCTGCAGCTCTGTTCTTGTGACTCCCCACCCTGACAGCAGCTGCCTCACCCCTCCCCGCCGGGCACTCCCAGAGGAGCCATGGAGAGGTGCTATGAGCTTGCCCGTGGTCATTCTAAAGTAGATAGACAGGGCCGGAGCGATAGCCCAGCGGGTAGGGCGTTTGCCTTGCATGCGGCCGGCCTGTGCTGGCCGGGTTCGATTCCCGGCATCCCATATGGTCCCCCGAGCACCGCCAGGAGTAATTCCTGAGTGCAGAGCCAGGAGTAACCCCTGAGCGTCGCCAGGTGTGACCCAAAAAGCAAAAAAAAAAAATAAATAAATAAAAATAAAATAAAAAATAGACCCAACTGAGTTCACACCCACTCAGGCACAAGGCTCCAGTCCCCACAGATGGACTTACACAATAGAGGTGGGGGACCCCAAAGCTCCCCAGACACCAGTGACTCACCCCCACGAGGACCACCACGCTCAGGCTGAGGGAGCCCTGGGGCCCAGCTCCGCTTCATGCTGCTTCAGGCTGCTCTGCCACCGCCGAGCTTCCAGGAGGTGCTGGGTCCCCCTCCGCTCCACCTCCACCTTGCCCCGCCCCAGGAAAGCAGTGGGGTGTCATTGCTTGGCGTAGGCTGGGAGGGACCAGCACTTACTCTGTGACCCTGGGCAGGTCACCACCCCCTCTCAGGGCCTCAGCCATGCCAACTGCTGGCACCTCCCCCCTCCCCTTCTGCTTCAGTGTCTGCTGCATGATGTGATAAGGCCGCCAACATGACACTGACATCTCCAGGTCCAGGTTGCATAGAGGCAATGGAACAACTTCCTAGGAAACAGATGACAGTGGTCCTCCCCTTCTCCCTGGGGATGGCGGACACATTCCAGTAGCCCCTTTTCTCTTCCTGACCTAAGTCAGGCCACCCACACTCTTCAGGTCCTGACCCCAACAGAGGCCAGAGTGCTTATTCACAGCATCACACAGCGGGCAGGGCGCTTGCTTTAGACACAGCTGACCTGGGTTCAATCCTGCACCACATAAGGTCCCCAAGCCTTACCAAGGACAGCCCCTGAGTGCAGAGCCTGGAGTAAGCCCTGAGCATTGCTGGGTGTGTGTCCCCCCCACCGAGAAATACAAAACAGAACCCCCACAAAAGACAAACAGCATATGACCAGTACATATGGTCAGGAAGTGTGACTGGCAAGCATGAGGTGAGTTCCATCCTGTCACTGCACAGGTCCTCACTTGCTACTATGCCTGAGCACTGCTGGGCCCAGCTGGTTGAGGACAGCTGAAAGCGGCCCTTTGGCTCTCCGAGCACTACTTGAGAGTTCTCCAAAAGATAAAGATCGGACTTTGGAGCCAGACAACTCAGGCAGATTCAGATCCTGGGGTTCCCCACCCTCCTCTGAGCTGTGTGATTTAGTCTAAGAACTTGGACGCTCTGTGCCTCAGTTTCCTTATCAAGAGGGATAATCACAGTCACTAGCTCAGGCACTGCTGTTGGGACCCAATGAGATAACACATCACATATCTTATTTTTTTAGCTTTTGGGTTACAGCTGGCTGTGCTTAGGGATCACTCCTGGTGGGCTCAAGGGAGACCAGGGTCAGCCACATGCAATGTGAATACCTACCAATTACATTAGCAATCTGGCCCCAAATGTCTGGACATGTAAATGCCTAGTAAGTATATACTGGAAAAATAAAACCAGAATGCCCTCCAGGGTCACCAAGACTGACCCACAAGTGTGGAGTGACCTATGGGGTAGCCAGTGAGGCAACTGTGGGCCTAAGGCTCAACTAAAGGGCTGGAGCGATGCCTTGCATTGGGTCCCCCGAGCTTATTCCTGGACACTTTATGGTCCCTGAGTCCCACAGGTGTGCTCCCTGCAAAGCCACCTTAGACCACAGGAAAGACTTTCTGGCTCTTGGAAGAGTATGCTTGGCCCCTCCAGAAGAGGTGGCCTGACTCCAGGAGCTGGAAGGACCAGCTGCCAGCCCATTTCCTGGGGTGGGTGTTGATGTGCCCCAGGTCTTGCTGAGTGCACACACTGGAGAAGGAATTAACCACCTTCCCAGACAGGCCCTCCACTCTCCCTCTGACTCATCTTTCAGAACTCAGAGAGGCGAGGCTGGGGGAAGCCCAGCGCTGGGGTGCCTGACAGACAGATGACTGAGACTTGGCACATTTGTTTAAGTAATTTTATCGCTTAGAACCTTCCGTCCTTGGGCAATGGCGGGAACTTGGGAATCAGCCTTTCGGGACAGAGTCAGAGGCATTGGGGTGGAGGAAAGAGAAAGCACATTTGGTCCATTGTCCTAGGTGGGCTTGCAGTGTCTAAGGGGCCAGATGGGCTCCCCACTGAGCAAGGCTCACGCCAAAGCAGAGTAGATGAGGTCGGCCTGGCTGAGGCAGGAGCATTCAGTGTCTCTTGGCCTTGCTTGGGGCTCCCTGGACCTCCCGGAAGCTGAGCACCATCAGACCCCCATTGATGGCATAAGTGGTTATGCAAACAATGCAGAAATCATAGAGGACAAAGAACAGTATCCAGGCCAAGTAGAGAGAACCAGCAAGAGACACCAGGGAACTCAGCACCAGCAGGACAGATGCCCAGCGGCCCCGGAGGCAACCTGCAAGACAAAACAGAACAGGATTGGGACTCGGAGCTACCATTGTTGGGGTACTCTATTTTCTTTTTTTTGCTTTTTGGGTCACACCCGGCAATGCTCAGGGGTTACTCCTGGCTCTGCACTCAGGAATTACTCCTGGCGGTGCTCGGGGACCATAGGGGATGCCAGGGATTGAACCCGCCGGCTGCGTGCAAGGCAGCCCCCCAATATCTGCTGGGGACCCTGAACAACCCAACAGCCACCTTTTTAGAATACTGCCTTGACTTCCTGTTGTCAAAAAAGCAGGGGCTAAGAGGAAATCTAAAATAAGTCTTCCAAGGCCTTTGTTCTGCTGATGGTTCCTAAATCCAAAGTCTCTTTGGGGCCGGAGCGATAGCCCAGCGGGTAGGGCGTTTGCCTTGCACGCGGCCGGCCTGTGCTGGCCCGGGTTCGATCCCCGAATCCCATATGGTCCCCGAGCACCGCCAGGAGTAATTCCTGAGTGCAGAGCCAGGAGTAACCCCTGAGCGTCGCCGGGTGTGACCCAAAAAGCAAAAAAAAAAAAAAAAAAAAACAAAGTCTCTTTGCCTGCTGAGCAATGCATGAAAGGAAGGCAAGGAATGTTTACATTCCCTCGGAAAGGAACTTCTGAACTCTTTCCACTGAGGTTCTAAGAAATGGGGACAGTGATTCACACCTGGCGATGCTCAGGGGTTACTCCTGGCTCTGCACAGAGGAATTACTTTAGGCGGTGCTTGGGGACAATATGGGACGTCGGGATTGAACTTGGGTTGTCCTCCCCGCTGTGCTACCCACTGTGCTATTGCTCTGGTCCCTCAGAAGACCATATGGGATGCTGAGGATCAAACCTAGGTCAGTTGCCTGCAAGGTAAGCACCCTCCCTGCTGGACTATCACTCTGGCACTGGTGCTAGGAAATTTTTCATTTCTTCTAGACCTAGACGTACCTGAACCAACTAACTCCTGTCTGGGACCAGAGACAATACAGGGTGAAGGTGCTTGGTTTGCATGTGGCCGACTCTGATTTCAGTGGCTGGAACCACTTGATTCCTCAGCCCTGCTGGATGTATCCCAACTCCCCGCCACCAAAAGTCTTTTATTCTCACTTCCAGGGCACTTCACTGTCAGCAATGGAGGAGGCCCAGGGGGCCAAGGAGGGAGGTAAGTCCGGAGGGAGGCGAGGCCACTCACCTAGCAGCAGCTGCAGAGTGTAGAAGATGCAGCCAAATACGCTGTTGGATTGGTTGAGGATGCTGTCCCGCCCAGCACATGCTCCACCAGCCCGAAGCCCTGCCCCCACCTAATGGAGGGGTGAATCAGGTTAGGGGCAACACAGTCTTGGTCCCTGATCTGGACCAGACATTTCCAAGTCTCCAGGACTAGTTTTGTTCCCTCCTTACATACTCCAAGTGCAGTTCCCCAAAGTCCAGGGCTGGAGCGACAGCACAGCGGGAGGGCATTGGCCCTGCACACAGCCAACCTGGGTTTGATCCCGCATCCCATATGGTCCCCCGAGCACCGCCAGGAGTCATTCCTGAGTGCAGCGCCAGGAGTAACCTCTGAGCATCGCCAGGTATGCCCCCAAAAAAAAATAAAAGCCAAAACAAATGAAACAAAACCAAAGTCCACCTGCTGGCATGTCACAATCCTGCCACGTCGGGACTTCCATGTCACTGCTTCTCGCTCCCTGTGCCCAGGTCAGGCCTGCTCACGACTCCTCCAGACCATTCTTTCCATCCTCAACTTTCAATAACGTTTTCTGGAGGGGATGTGGTGTTGAGGGACTACCCATGCTAGTGCTCAAGGGACAGAGTGGTGCAGGATTAAATTATGCCTGTTGTGGGGCTGGAGCGACAGCACCAGTAGGGCGTTTGCCTTACGCGCCGGCCCATGCCGGCCAGGGGTTCGATTCCCGGCATCCCATATGGTCCCCCGAGCACCGCCAGGAGTGACTCCTGAGTGCAGAGCCAGGGGAAACTCCTGAGCATTGCCGGGAGTGACCCAAAAAGAAAAAAAAAAAGTGAAGGTGGTATATTGGTTGATCTTGCTGCTTTACAAAGTCGCTGGAAACTGGGGGTCCTAGGTACAATCTTTCTGCCCTGTATCCCTCAATCCTGGCCGGTTGTCAGCCCACTTAATCCTCTGTATATGTTCTTTCTAAAGAGAATGGGCCCTCAAGCATAGTCATATCTGGCCACTTCCGGTCACGCTTACCATCGAGATCCTTCTCGGTCAGTATCCCAGTTTTCCCTACCTAGTCACCGTTACTTATTGGCATCCAGATACCCAAAATTACCGAACTCCTTAGCCTTATTTAAATCCATGTGAGCAATACATACAGACACACGCACACATTTTAATTCACACACATACACTCACATACACACACATTCACATACACAAACGCGCGTGCGCGCCCCCCCGGGCACTCACACGCACAAACACGTACTCACACGCAGACACTTGTACTCACGCCACACGCACACTCACACAGGCGCACGCGCGCGGCACCCAGCGCAGTGCCCTCCGGAATGGCCCGCGCCCCGCGCACCTAGAGGAGAAGACGCGCGAACAGCTAACCGCGGCGCCCACGTCGCAGAGCGCACGGTAACCGTGGCTCCGGGAGCGCGCCGCCTTCACGTGCAGCGCGTACAGCGACAGCGCCAGGCCCGCGAGGCACAGTGCCAGGCGCGCCCGGCCCGGACTCCGCCAGGCAGCGCCCATGGGTGCGGGAGCCGCCGCACGGGCCGGAGGCGCGGACCAAGCCCGGATGGGGCTGGAGCTGCTTGGCCACGCCCCCCACGCACCTCCGAGCCGGCGATTGGCCGGTCTTGGGCTCGCCGTTCCCTCATTGGTTATTTCCTGGCGTGCCTGCGTGGTAGGAAAATCAACGGGGAATGCTGGGACTGGAAAAGCGATCCAGGATTCGGGAATCACGAACCGGAAGGCGGCTGGGCTGGTGGCTTCCCAAGGAAAGGGCGTCTTGAATGTTTTAACTTGTTAAACAAAGCGCTTAACTCACAGACCAGCGGGTGGCAATCCAGGGAATACTGCAATCAGATAGAAACCCCAACATTTACCCCAAAATCACTTTTTCAGACATCAGGATTATTTGTAATCTCCTATTCTCTCAGTCTGCTCGATCCTCCTGTCTCACCAGCGCCTCCTTCCGGCCGCTTTCGCGCCCTCTTCTCTGGCACAGGAGCCACAATAGGCGGGTCTTCGGAGGACTAGTCCCGGGCAGGCCCCGGAACAGCTGGAGGGGCGGGTGGGCCTGGGCCTCGAACCCGTGCTCCCGCGTGTGCGCTCCAGACCTCCGCGGTGACTCCAGGTCCGGGCACATCCTTGACAGTATGACTGTTCCGTTGTGTTGCCCACCTGGCAAAACTGACCTAGATCAACTCAATCTTTCAGAGCCTTTACTTCGCTTTTGGTTTTGGGAGTCTCACCTGGCTATGTTCAAGTCATATTCCTGGCTCTGTACTCAGGGATCACTCCAGGTGGGACTTGGGGACCATATGCGGTGCAAGGGGCAAACCCAGGTCAGGTGCATGCAACAACACAAGTGCCCTAGCCACTGCTCTGTTCCTCTCCTAGGGTCTGGAGTCGCAAGTTCTTAGGAATCACAAAGAAACCAGGCAGTCATGCAAAATGCAAGCAGAGTTTATTTATTTATCTATCCATTTATTTATTTATTTTCTCTCTATTTTTTTTAATTTTCATTTTTTGGGGTCACACTTGGCAATGCTCAGGAATTACTCCTGGCAGTGCTCTGGGGTGGTCATGGGATGCCCGGGATTGAATCCAGGTTGGCTGCATGCAAGGCAAACACTCTGCCTGCTGTACTATCGCCCAGCTGTGTGTTCTTTCAGCAGTGCTTGATTCGGTCAGCTTGCAGGTGCCTTGGGGAGGCATTTGGAGGTAGTTTCAATCCTGGGTTGCGAGAATTCCTTTATGTTATCTAACTGAATACAAGAGTATCCCACCCACACGGCAGAGCCTGGCAAGCCTCCCGTGTCGTATTTGATATGCCAAATACCAGTAACAATTATAGACCTCATTCCCATGACCTGATGTAATGGTTTGAGGCTCTTTATGTTCCTGGAGCAAGCAGGTGCCCTTGGGCTCTACTAGCATGAGTCAGGACATATGGAGTATGTACCATATGTACATACATATGGAGTATGTACATATGGAGTATGTACATACTGGTACCCACTCGAGCAAATCGATGATGAATGGGAAGACAGTGATCTATTTATTTATTTATTTATCTATCCATTTATTTATTTATTTATTTATTTATTTTTGCTTTTTTGGGCCACACCTGGCAATGCTCAGGGGTTACTCCTGGCTCTGAACTCAGGATTTACTCCTGGCGGTGCTCAGGGGACCATATGGGATGCCGGTGATTGAACCCGCTTAGGCTGCATGCAAGGCAAATGCCCTACCCACTCTTTCTATTGCTCTGGCCTCAAGCGGAGTTTATTTAAGCCAGCTAGCTAGGGTGAAGTTCTCAGTCATGCAGGCCAAAGCAAGATCCCGAGTCTTGCTTGATATGTCTTGGGATATTCTAAATGTTAGTACTCCCTGCCCACACCCGAGGGGTTCCCATAGATACCACAGGTAGACTGTTGTTTTTCTTTTTCCCAGATGTCCTTCCCAAGGCCAAATGGAGGGTGATGCAGAGCCCTTGGTAACTTTTCACAGCAACATGGAAGCCCTTTGACTTATTGAAATTGCTGCCATTTTCGGACCTAACACCTCCAAGCCCTAATCTGATTCAAAGGAGATAATCCTGTTAATCTAAGAATCATTTGGATTATCTTTATATATTTATTTTTTGCTTTTTTGTGTCACGCCCGGCGATGCTCAGGGATTACTCCTGGCTCTTCGCTCAGGAATTACTCCTGGCAGTTCTTGGGGGACCATATGGGATGCCGGGGATCAAACCCAGGTCGATGTTTTTGCCTTGGGGTGCAAGGCAAACACCCTCCCTGCTGTGCTATCACTCTGGCCCCATTTGGATTATTTTTAAAATGAAGGTACATGGGGCCGGAGCAATAGCCCAGCAGGTAGGGCATTTGCCTTGCACCGGCCGGCCCATGCCGGCCCAGGTTCGATCCCCCGGCATCCCATATGGTCCCCCGAGCACCGCCAGGAGTAATTCCTGAGTGCAGAGCCAGGAGAAACCCCTGAGCATTGCCGGGGTGTGACTCAAAAAAAAGCAAAAATAAATAAATAAATAAATAGATAAATAAATAAATAAAATGAAGGTACAAAGGCCAGACATAATACAGCAGATAAAGCACTTGCTTTGCACATAACGGACCTGGTTTTGATTCTCCCAGAGGCTGCCAGGAGTGATCCCTGAACAGAGCTAGAAATAAGCCCTAAGATCCACTGGGTGTGACAAGGAAGGAAGGAAGGAAGGAAGGAAGGAAGGAAGGAAGGAAGGAAGGAAGGAAGGAAGGGAGGGAGGGAGGGAGGGAGGGAGGGAGGGAGGGAGGGAAGGAAGGAGGGAGGGAGGGGAGGGATAGTAAAAAAAGGTAGAGCATTTGGGCCTGAGCGATAGTCCAGTGGGTAGGGCATTTGCCTTGCACACAGCCGACCGGGTTTAATCCGAGGCATCCCATATGGTCCCTGAGCACTGCCAGGAGTAATTCCTGAGTGCAGAGCCAGGAGTAACCCCTGAGCATTGCCGGGTGTGACCCAAAAAAGCAAAGAAAAAAAAAGTTCATCATGTTGAGAAGTCATCATGTTGACTTCTCAACATGATGAACAACCTAAAACCTGAGCTGCGCAGGAGGGAAGAGAGCGGCATGGAATGCCTTTAAGAGCATCGAAGAAATAGCTAAAAGGACAAAGAACCTCCAGGTCTGGGCACATCTCTTTGACTCCACCATTCTCCCTGCATTAACATACGCCTCAGAGACCTGGGCCCTACGAAAGCAGGATGAGAATGCTATTCGGGTCCCCAGAGAGGAATCGAAAAGAGCTATGCTTGGAATATCACGCCTCACTCAAGTGAGAGAAGGAATCCGGAGTTCTGACCTCCGTCGCTATTCCAGAATCAGGGACGCTGTCTCGTTTGCCAAGGCATCGAAAATCAGATGGGCTGGACATGTAATGCGATTTGGAGACGAAGAGATGACCACTGGACTAGAGCCGTTACCGACTGGATCCCACGGGATGTCAAACGATCACGTGGCCGCCCACCTACAAGATGGTCAGACTTCCTTGTCAAGACCCTGAAGGAACGGTTTGAGGCTCTTCATATTCCTGAATCAACCAGATGCCATTGAGCTACATTGGCAGCGTGATAGGGTCCTATGGAAATGTTACTGGTGCCCGCTTGAGCAAATCGATGAATAACGGGATTCCAGTGATCAAGTGAAGTGATTAAGTGACCCAAAAAGCAAAAAAAAAAATAATAATAGTAATAATAATAGAATAAGGAAGAGCATTTTCCTTGCATGCAGCCAACCAAGGTTTGATTCCCAGCATCCCATATGATTCCAAAGCACCACCAGAAATAATTCCTGTGTGGCAGAGCCTGGAATAACTCCTGAGCATTGAGGTGTGTTGTCCAAAAAACTATACAAACAAGCAAAAAAAAAAGATAGAGAAGAAAAAGAAAGAATAGGGGCGGAGCGATAGCCCAGCGGGTAGGGCATTTGCCTTGCACGCAGCCAGCCTATGCTGTCCTGGGTTCGATCCCTGGCATCCCATATGGTCCTCTGAGCACCGCCAAGAGTTATTCCTGAGTGCAGAGTCAGGAGTAACCCCTGAGCATTGCCGGGTGTGACAAATTGTGACAAAGGAAGGGAGGGAGGGAGGGAGGGAGGGAGGGAGGGAGGGAGGGAGGGGAGGGAGGGAGGAGGGAGGGAGGGAGGGAGGGAGGGAGGGAGGGAGGGAGGGAGGGAAGGAAGGAAGGAAGGAAGGAAGGAAGGAAGGAAGAAAGAAAGAAAGAAAGAAAGAAAGAAAGAAAGAAAGAAAGAAAGAAAAAGAAAGAAAGAAAGAAAGAAAGAAAGAAAGAAAGAAAGAAAGAAAGAAAGAAAGAAAGAAAGAAAGAAAGAAAGAAAGAAAGAAAGAGAAGAACATGTGACTGGAAGAAAGGCAGGGGCTGGGAAGAGCTCAATGGGCTGAACACATTGCTCATGGGGCCATTTGTGATTTTGTGCAAGGGATCAAACTTAGGCTTCCGGCATGCAGAGAATGGACTCCCGCCACCAGAGTGCTCCGTCTGGTGTGTGTGTGTGTGTGTGTGTGTGTGTGTGTGTGTGTGTGTGTGTGTTTAAAGGCTCTAAGTTTGTGAAATTTGTTAGAGTAGCTATAAAAATAAATTCTGGGCTGGAGCAATAGCCCAGCGGGTAGGGCGTTTGCCTTGCACGTGGCGGGCCTGTGCTGTCCCGGGTTCGATTCCCGACATCCCATATAGTCCCCGAGCACCGCCAGGAGTAATTCCTGAGTGCAGAGCCAGGAGAAACCCTGAGCGTCCGCCGGGTGTGACAAAAAAAAAGCAAAATAAATAAATTCCAAGATTAAAATTAGGCCTGTTTTTAGAGTTTCCGGGCATGTTCCTCTTACCTACACTTTCCTTCCTCTAGTTCAGATGATGAAAGGGAAGAAAGATGGAAACTAAAATATATTTATGGGGCCGGAGCGATAGCCCAGAGGGTGGGGCGCTTTGCCTTGCACGCGGCCGGCCTGTGCTGGCCTGGGTTCAATCCCCGGCATCCCATATGGTCCCCCGAGCACCGCCAGGAGTGATTCCTGAGTGCAGAGCCAGGAGTAACCCCTGAGCATTGCCGGGTGTGACCCAAAAAAGCAAAAAAAAAAAAAATATATATATATATATATATATATATATGACTTAGCCCGAATCCAGCCATTTGGGACAATCCCAAAGGGTCAGGACAGCCCTTATCTGTGTGGAGAAACTAGAGTGGGAGGGCAGTGTATTGCGCACAGATCCCTACTCCACAGAAGGGTTAGTGACTCACAGACCTTACAAGTGTGAGGCCTTTCTACAAAGAAAAACAAAACCCAGGCCAGAGGGATAGCACAGTGGAGAGGTTCTTGCCTCGCACACAGCCAACCCAGGTTCAATCCCCAGCATCCCAGATGGTCCCCTGAGCACCGCCAGGAGTAATTCCTGAGTTCAGAGTCACGAATAACCCCTGTGGCTGAAAAAGCAATAATCATAATCATGATCACAATACAAAGATATTTGTTTTTTTTTTTTTTTTTTTGTTTTTTTTTGGGGGGGTCACACTCGGCAATGCTCAGGGGTTTCTCCTGGCTCTGCACTCAGGGAATCACTCCCGGCGGTGCTCGGGGACCATATGGGATGCCTGGGATCGAACCTGGGCCGGCACGGGCCGGCTGCGTGCAAGGCAAACGCCCTACCGGCTGGGGCTATTGCTCTGGCCCAAACATTTGTTATTTTTGAGGCTGTCAGAGATATTGCTGCTTTCATCTTGTTCACTAAGTCTAGGTGAATTCAGTTGCCATTTTATGAGGATACTTAAGGACCAAGGAAGGGCGCAACATTCTTTGGCCCAGCTTGGGAGACATCACCTAAAAGTGGACTCTCTGGTACCAGTCAAGCCCTCTGATGACTGTTGTTTTAGCTAGCATCTTTTTTTTTTGTTTGTTTGCTTTAAAAAATATTTGGGGGTCACACCCAGCAATGCTCAGGGCTTGCTCCTGGCTCTATGCTCAGGAATTACTCCTGGCGGTGCTCGGGGACCATAAGGGATGCTGGTTGAACCAGGGTTGGGAACATGCCAGGCACATGCCTTAGTCACCCCCTGTCTCTCCAGCCTACTTGTTTTGGGGGCCTTACCTAACTCAGGACTTACTCCTGGCTCTTCTCAGAATTACTCTAGCGGGGCTCAGGGGACCATATGGATGCTGAGAATTGAACCCAGGTCTGCTGTGTACAGGCAGGTGCCCTTCCCGCTGTGCTGTCTCTCCAAGCCCCACCCCAATATCTTGACTATAACCTCAGGAGAACCCTTGATGAAGAATCTCTGAGCTAAACTGCTCCCAGATTCCTGACCCAGAAAAGCGTGAGACAGGTCAGAGTCCCCTGGCGATGCTTCGTGTATTCACCATCGAAAAAGAAAAAAGAAAAAAAAATTTGAGAGGTCACAAACTCTTATCAATTTAAGTTGCTTTATCTGTGAGGCAATTTGTCACACAGCGACAGGTAAT
>JAJIBD010012956.1:0-34946 GCA_021461705.1 Cryptotis parvus | reverse complement strand
TCTTCTTCATCTTTTTGAAATATCTAGACTTTTGTTTCATTATTTCAGAAAGCATTATTTTTCCATTTTTATCAACCTCTCAAATTATACAGAATAATTTACTTCATTTTTAGAGCATGACTTTCTCAGTCTCACTTGGTTTTCTCTGAATTTCTAATTATATTTTGTTATGGCTGCTGTTACTTTTTCTTTTTTTTTAAGTATTTTATTTTACCACCGTGAGACATACAATGAAAAGTATATACAATTAAAAGGTTCATATTTGGGTTTTGGTCATACAGTGTTCCAGCACCCGTCCCTCTACCAGTGCCCATCTCCCACCACCAACGTCCCCTGTTCCCTCCCCCTCCCCCAGCCCGCCTCCATGCCAGGTTCTTTATTTCTTTCCCTTTCTCTCTCTTTCTCTTTTCCCTTCCCTTCCAGACTATGGATTACAGAACACACATTAAAGGGTTGTCATGTGTATCTTTTTGCCTGTATTTAATGATCAGTTCTAGGTTGGTATTAGTACTTTGGACAATTGTTAGCACACTGTTCCATTTTCTGTCTTACCTAGCCTCTGACTCCGACACGTTTGTGATAATTTCCACCTTTGACAAGACCTCCTGATACATGTTTCACTTGACCTTGGATATTGATATCATAATATGTACATATATTTATAACATTGAGATTTTTACTTCATAATTTTGGAGGAGGAATTATGATTAACACTATAATTATTTAATTAAGATCTCAAAATATCTGGGGCCTCAGAGTTAATATAAACAAAGTCAAATAATGAACAGAAAGGGATTTAGACAGGGACAGAAATAAGCTCATCAGAAGAAGCACTGGACAAGGAACAGAAGAGACCCACAGCTGTACTGCTTGTCCCACGTGGAGCAGTCCATGTTGTCTCAGAGGAAACAGCTCAGCACCTGGCTAAGTCCAACGTAGCTCCTAGGGTTAGCAGAGACACATGGGTTTGGCCATGCTGGCAGGACTTGGAGCAAGAAGTTGGGCACCTCCCGTCCAAGTCAGTGGGTATGTCTACGGGCACACAGCCTTGCAGCCAGCAGCACCAGACAAGGGACAGACCAGACCCATAGCTCCACTGGTGAGGCCGCTCTGCAGCCACATAAGAGTCTTAGATAATAATGTAGGTTAGGACCAGGTACTTCCGAGATCTTTCACATTTATACACTGAAATGATCATTGTAGTTGCAACATACTGGGAAGGTTGATGGGGAATGAGGAACTATAATGTCACACTAGAACTCACTATTGAATATACACATAGAGACTTCTATCATAAAATGTTAATATCCCTAAGGCAAACCGCAAAATGTAATAGAAGAGAGAGAGATGCAGAGACAGAGATGAGAAAGAGGAAAGAAAAGGTGCCTGCTATAAGGGGCAGGCTGTGGTTGGGTGGGAGGAAGCGTTGGGACATTGGTGGTGGGAGTGGGGCACTGGTGGAGAGTTGGGTGGAGGGTAGAATGGGCACTGGTGGAGAGTTGGATAAAGGGGGAGTGTTTGGATGTTGGTAGTGGGAATGGGGTACTGGTGGAGGATTTGGTGCTGGAACACTGTATGACAGACACCCAATTATGAACATTCTTGTCATTGTATATCTCACAGTGGTATAATACAAATTTTTAATAAAAGAAAGAGGCTCATCAATGCTAGAGTGCCTCAGAATTCAAACTTCAGCTCTGAAGCCAAATATATTAGTTGCTTATTTTTAAAATAAGATTTTATTAGAGCACAGGAAGCAACATTCACTTATGCAGCCTATGCCTATTTTTGAACTGTAATAGTAGAGTTGAAGAGTTGCTGCAAAATATAGTTGGGCCATATATCTCTAAAGCCTAAAACATTTATCTCTCCAATCTTTTTGTATTATTTATCCCTCCTCTGAGAGGCTACTGCAAGAGTATCCCACCCACGTGTCAGAGCCTGGCAAGCTACCGGTGCAATATTTGATATGCCAAAAAACAGTAATAATAGTAGACCACATTCCCATGACCTGAACTTAATGGTTTGAGGCTCTTCATGTTCCTGGAGCAAGCAGTTGACCTTGGGCTACACTAGTGTCAGGGAGGTCCGTCGGGGTCCCCAACAGTGCCAGGAAGCGAGTTCCTTTCTACCTCTAAAGCCGGGCGAGGAATGGATGAAAACTCAGGAATCCGATGCAGTTTTTAAAGGGCTTTACTATTACAGGTTCCAATATATAATCCAAGAGCAGGGAAAGCCTCCAGACTCTGTGTTACCAGTTAGGCCCCAGCCAGGTGCAGGCCAAGATGGCTGCCACCACGTGTTGAGGTCCAACAGAGAAATGGAGAGGCCAGAGAAGCAAAAAGCCAAGGGAAGCCGAAATGGCAAAAGGGGAAAAAAGAGAGCTTCTTTCTTCTTGCAGCTTATCTTATAGCCAGAAATCCTCCCAAACTCCCCAGCCCAGCCCATTCTGGGCTGGGCTATCTAGGATGAAAATTCAAAGCCTCCCAGCAGAGCTGGGAGGAGCTGCAAGCCAAATGTAAACTTCTCCTGGCAGGGTCAAATGCCCTCAGGTAATCTCTCCCAGCACCTCACCCAATGTCTTTTTATATGCTAATGTTTTGAGTAAGAGCCCCCAGGAAAAATCTCCACAGGGTAGAGAAAGGTTCTCTTAGAGGAGTCCTGCAACACACTAGCATGTGACAAGACTTATGGAGATGTTACTGGTGCCCACTCCAGCAAATCGATGAACAACGGGAGGACAAGCGATACAAGTGAATCCCCTCCTCTAATATCACATGTAGCAGTCTAAGTGTTCCACCTAATAACTTCCAAACTTTCAAGTAGAATTATTCCCATTTCCTCCTGAAATCTTGTGATTCTTTACATAAAGATGAGATACAATAATCACATTGTAATTATGATCACAGCTGAGCTTACCCACACTGTTGCCGCTCTCTCCTCTTCATTATAGGAAAAAGCCACCTTGGTCATTAATTTCTATGTTCTAAATAAAGTTCCACCACAATTGTTTAAACACATGACAGTAGAAACAAGGGCTGGGAAAACTGGTATGTGTTTGGAAGCTTGCCACAAGTCGGGGGTAGGGAGCAGTTAGAATAGAAAAGGAGCCACTGTGACAATGATATTGAAAATGATCACTCTGGACGAGAACTGAGTGCTGAAATGAGGTAAAACCATAATATGATAACCTTTCAATATCTGTATTGCAAGTGATAGTGCACAGAGGAAAGAGAGTGAATCGAATGAGTGAGCTGGGGATGGAGTAGGGAGGTTGACAGGAGTAAAACTGAGGATATTGGTGGTGGAAAATGTACACTGGTGAAGGGATGAGTGTTGAAACATTGTGTGACTGAAATCCAATTATGAACAATTTTGTAACTGTGTATTGCACAGTTCAATTAAGAATAAATAAAATAAATACATAAAAATGAGTGAGTCTATTTTAATTTTCAACCATGCTAGATATCATAACCATTTTGCATTAATCTAAAATCTCTATATGTTGCCATGGTCTTGTATGCACCTTACAGTTCTGACCTTGTTATCTACTCCAGTCTACAGGCATATTGAAGTTGCATTCAATATTTTAATAATGTTTTTTCTTAGGACTTGAAATTGCTGTTTCCTTGCATGGACAACTCTTCCAGTTCCTCCAAACTGACTACTTCCTGATATTCAGATCTCACTAGAGAAAGAATCTAATCTGAGAAGAGATTCATTCTTTACAGAACCAGGTAAAAGACTACCTTATCTATTTATTTTGCATCAATTCATGCAAAGGAGGGATTTTGCTCCTTGGATTTGGTGTTGCAGTTCCATTATTTAGGATAATTCCTGAGTCTTAGGATCTCAATAAATGTTTGCAGATTAGATTAATGAATTGTGTAAATATTAACTTTTTTTGCATTTTACCTTAACAATAGTTCAACGTTTTAAGGTCATGGATCATCCAAGTACTACTTCTTAAGTTTATAACAAGGTTCTTGAAATTCTATTAATGCATTTAATAAATGCTTATTAAAATATAATTGATTTATTAATTGAATTATTATGTGAATGCTTAAGGAAAATGAATACGACCAACTATAGAAAATACATGTTTATCTCATAAATAATACTGAAGAAGTTTAAATAGTGTTATTTTATTACATGACAGTTATTAATAATATTGAACTTTATAGGTTTTGAAAATTTTCTCATGAGTATGGTTCAAATATATCTAATTGCTCAATTGATAAACGATTACAAATATTCCATCTTCAAAATTTTGTATTTTAGGACTAATCATGGAATTAAATGTCTTATGGTATTGTGTATCACTGTATCACTGTATCACTGTCTTCCCGTTCATCATCGATTTGCTCGAGCGGGCCCCAGTAACATCTCCATATGTCCTGTCTCATGCTAATAGAGCCCAAGGGCATCTGCTTGCTCCAGGAACATAAAGAGTCTCAATCCATTCTGGAATGAGGTATATAATTGTTACTGGTATTTGGCATATCAAATACAACACGGGTAGCTTGCCAGGCTCTGCCGTGCAGGTAGCATACTCTTGTAGTCATGTCTAAGTCCAGCATTTATTGATGAAATGCGGCCCCGCAAGCGGCCGCACAAGCCGGGCTGTGATAGGCTGGTCTGCTGGGTGGAGTTCTGATGAGAGAGAAGTCCGGATGTGGAAAATGGAGGCCCTCATGGAGTGGGGGTTCGTCTGGCTTGTTGCAAGGCTCTGCTGGGGTGGCGGGCCAGGGCTAGAACCTGCCATCCCTCCTGGGCGCCTTGTGAGAGGTATTGTGTTAGGGCTTAAAAACAAAAAAAGAGAAGGAAATTGTGGCTCCTCCCCCTCAGGGACCCCCTGTGGATTCCACAACCCTAACAGTGCATGGGGGTCAGAGGGTGATCATAGCAGCAGATGCTGGGGCCTGGTTCTGGCATTACAGTCCGTTAGGACCCTGGCCTGTTGTCTGGGGCCGACACCATTCCCCCTGACCCATCGATGGAAGAAAGAACAAGGCAAGAGTCTCCTGAAGGTTACTTTTAATAAATCTTCTTTTACTTGTTAGTTTTTGCTTTCACTTCACTGCTAGCTACAGGAACCTTTCTCCAGGGACCTCTGGCTCTCTCCCGGCAGGTTCTCCAACATGCTGCACTCCATAGGGGGTCTGTGCAGGCTCCTCTCTTCTTCAGGGCATCTCTTTTGGAGGTCTTTGTCCTTGGCATCAACTTTCAGGTCCTCTCCCAGGACCTCTCTTTTCAGCACCTCTTTTCTTAAGCCCTTTCTGTTCAGAGGCTCTTCTCTTCAGGACCTCTTTTCTCTTTCTTTTTCTATTTATCTAAATCCCTAACTCTGTTTCCTGTTTCACTGCTTTGCTCTGTTGCCTCTGTTTCTCTGTTACTCTGTATGCCTAATCTATTTGTTTCTCTGCTGTTTGGTCCTATAGCCCTGTTGCCCTGTAGTCCTATGGCCTTGGTGTTAGACCTGGGCTCAGGCACCAGCCCTTGTGTCTCTAGTGCTGACCCTTGGGCCTAGGCACCACGAGCAGCTTTTCTCCCAGGGTGCTGGCTATTCAACCAAGGCAGCAGGGTCCCTCTGGCACAAGTGCTGGCCTTAAGGCCCAGACACCAGGGGCCACTACCCTCTCGGTCCAGAATCCCTCCCCCACCCTCGGATGCTCTTTGGGGCCCTTTTTATAGTCCTGGCCAGGTTCAGAATCCTGGTCTCAACTAACAGTTTCTCAACTGGCATTCTCCCACAGTATTGCAATGAAGCAAAATAAGAAAGGAGTCTATTTCTTCAAGATCTGTCCTGGATGATTCTAATCATATTTGCCATTGTTCAGGTTTTCATTCAAGATGAATAGGGAATAAAGTATACAGCATACTCTTATTTCTAGAAAAAATTTACCTCCCGAAGAGAAAAACAATGATTGTTTGCAGGTGCAGATATATTCAAATTCAGAAAGTCAGAACCCAGGTAGATATGCTCTACCTAGAAGTTCACATTCCAGCTACAGAAACTAATTACAAATGAACTTGGAAATTGATCCTAATGTCATAAAGATGAAGTCTTAGAAATAATTTACCTTATATCATCCTCCCATGGCACATGCATCCAGATCCAATATGTACCAGCAGTTATGTACCAGCATCTTGCTGGTGGAGAATAGGCAGATGTGTCATCTGTGAACGCAGCTGTCAGGCCTGGCAGGGCACCGTCACTTTTCAGGGTCACAGTATATCAGCATCTGTTCCTCGGCTTTGCATATCCAGAAAATGGAATATGTCAATGTGCTTGTAGTTAATTAATCCCTGGGAATTTGTAGGAGGCTAATGTACAAATTTACAGGAGGCTGATGTACAGAAGTAGACTGCCAATTTAGAGCTTTACACTAAGAAACAAAGCTGCCAAGTGGTTCAGAATGTTTATGTCAGCAAGAGAATGCAGCTTCCTAACAACATGAGGAGGGTAAATCATAATCAGAAGTTACCCGGGTGAGCATGGACTTGGCACAAAAGGAGTAAGCTGGATGGCCTTTCTAACCAGTGTAATTAGGCCTGACACATTCTCTCCAAATTGAGATTTACCTGTTGTGAAAGCAGGACACTCTTATTCTATGAGCAGAGCGGAAAATGCACTGAATTCTTGCTGACTGGTCTTCTATCCTAGTCCTTGCTGGACAACCACACATTTTCTCTTCACTTACATTAATTATAATGAATAGAATTTGTCTTTCTTTTGCAGTCAATAAGATTTTATTACTAATAATCACTTGAGATAGTGATGAGTTTATATTCATTAGAAGTCCTAACTTTGTTAGAATTTTGTAGTTAATTATATTTAAATTCTTGATTTAAAGACACAAACTTGTTTTCAAACAGTTGATATATTAGGAAACATTGTGAACATAAAGAAAATGTCTATTTTATAAATAATTTAAGCTTCAAAATCACGAGACAAAAGAAAAATGAAAATTAAAGATGAACAAAACTGCTTAGGAATAAACAAAGCACATACTTTAAGCTATATGCCTCCTTCCTTGGTTTCCTAGAAGGGTCATGAGTTGTGTGCATCAAATCTATTCATAACTTTTCATCCAACTCCAGAAAATCCCCCAGTCACCATTCCAGAACTCATTAAATATAGGCCTCTAGTTCCTGATTCCACAACCAAACTCTAGGTCTCTCTTTCCTTATTAAAATCCATTATTGTTGTTGTATGTATGTATAAATAATTGAACCATTTTCATTACAGTCCTATTTTTTTTAATGAAGAAAATGACTTTCATTGAATAAATCTTACTTAGACATGAGGGGAGGTTGGGGGGGAAATATATGTTCGAGAGAGAAACAAGGGCTTCTCCAGAGTGGAAAAAAAGGCAGAAAGAGAGAGATGTGTTCAAAGGAGTACATGCATTTGAAGGATCAAGCCAGGTGTTCTTTATTTTAATGTATGCCAGTGATATTTTGTAGTATGCTTCAGTTCTCCTTGTTGAGCATAAATTCTGTGTGTTTTTAAATTGTGCAGTTTCACATAGCAAAGTGATTTTTTAGGGATGCATGTGTTATGTCAGAACTGATTTAATTTCTTAAAAAATATCATTTATTCACCTGTGGAAATTTATATATGAAAATTTTGAGTAATTAACTGAAGAACAAAAAAACTGGTTAGAGGTTAAACAGAGTCAAACCACCTGCTCTAACATATGACAATTATTGGGACCCTTATTTGATATATAGAAGCATCTTTACTTTATGAAAGTATGAAACATCTTTTAATGTGGCTTTCAGTTAAGTTAATGATCTTTGTGATGTACTTGGAATCGTTGTAGTGTATTGAATGTTTCTAGTTGAGGACAATGTTCTCTGGGTTCAGGTACCATGTGACAATGTGAAGGTTGCTTAATAATGGCCTATTGTTACCAGTTGGCCCCATGAATCGGCTACCTGTATTCTATCCCTCTACAACATAATTTTTATTAAGATAAAATTTTTATTTTCTTGCCTATTTACTCAAGGCTGATCTTTTGGCCTGATTTAATGAACAAAATATGGCAGAAATCTTTGTTTACTGTCTAAGGTTAGTCCTCAGGAGCATTTGAATATTTTTATTCCTTCCTCTAGAACAGTTACCACCATAAGAACAAGCTCAGATAAACCTGCTAGATAATATGGGGCTGTATGATTCAGTCATCCCAGTCTCCTCAGATGACAAGCCTAAAGGCAGAAATATTAATGAGAAAGCGGCAGAATCCCCAACTCCCAGTGATTCAGCAGCTAATTGCAGAGACATGAATGAGGTCAGCCAAGATCAGCTGAGCAAGGTCCAGATCAGCAGAACTATTATTTTATAACACTGGATCTTGTTGTTACACTGAAAAAATCTTATGGAAGCATTTAATGGCTCTGCACATTAACTGTCCAATGTGTAAAATGTGAAAAATAAGAGAATTTTAATGATTAAATGTGTTCATAAAAGATATTTGAAATAATCCCTTAAATATTAAGCACTGGTCTGGTTGTCTGATATAAAAAATAAAAGCTAATTATTATTACTATTTCTTCTCCTGGGTCTGAGGTATGACTGACTCAATTAGATGTTTATTACTTAGACTTTTATATAGTTGCTGGCAGACAATAATTATGACTGGGTTCATTTTTAATACTAATTCACTAGTAACTGGCCTAGAAGACTCAAATATTAGGGAATGGAGCTCAGATAATCTTTCTCTATCTCTACTCCTTTCTTTTGGTTCTCTTCAAGTAATGACCTTGAGTGTTTAACTTAATAGGCACCTTATGAGTCTTGGAGAAGCAAAAGCAACAGTATGCCCTTTTCAATACCAGAAACTATGAAGGGTCACTTTGATACATTTTGTTCAGAAGGTAGTCATAATTTCCTATCCAAATTTAAAGTCACTTGATCACTTGAATTCCGTTATTCATCAATTTGCTCGAGCGGGCGCCAGTAACATTTCCATTGGACCCTATCACGTGCCAATGTAGCCCAATGGCATCTGGTTGATTCAGGAATATGAAGAGCCTCAAACCGTTCCTTCAGGGTAAATTCTATGTTTTTTCAAAAACATAGGATATTTTTTGTGTTCATAGTAGCATTATTAACAATACATGGTTTGAGTATTGTTAATAATGCTACTATGAACACAAATCGAAAATATCCTTTCAGTAATACCTTAATATTTTTCAGATAAATATCTAAATTTGGCATTTTTAATTTGGCATTCCTAATTTGGCATTTCTAGATCATATGGAATTTGTTTTTATAGGGGTCTCCCCCAATGGTGATTGGAGGACTGAGGGCTGTTCCCAGAAACACTTGTCTTACTTGGTCCAGTGGTGAACTTGGTAGTATAGTGTTGATGCCTACAGTGATTGGGGGGGGGGGGGAGTGGAGAAGGAGAGTACAATAGCTGCTTAGGCGATAATCCATTTGGGACCTATGCAGTTCTAAGGATACCCCAGCTGTGGTCAGAGCATATTCCTGGCTCAGGGAGATCATTCCTGGTATGCTTAATTGGGTTTCTGGAATAGAATGCCAGTGGGTCAAATAATACAAAACAAGTGCCCTACCCTCTATGCTATATTATTTTATACTTCTATTATTAAGTGCTATATGAATTAAGTGCTACATTAAACTTCATTATTAAGTGCTAATGGATTTACATGTTTTATTTGCAGACTTAAAGTAGTGTATAGCTCAAATATATGGCCAAATAATCTCTCTCTTCTTCTTGGAGTTTCAACTAGGTTAAAACCTGATATTTTTCTAATATGCACCTCAAACACACACTGACCACATAGACCTCAGGCAGGTCTTTCTATAATCAAGTTTTACCAAAGAAATTAAACCTCTTAAGTCTTGCTCTAGGTTTCTTCATCCCTAAAACTGCTACTTCTGACTCATGTTTAGGTAAATTAAATTCCATTTTTACCTTTAACTTTGTGGAAAAAGCTTCATAAAGACTGTTCAAATGTTCTCATTCTAGTTTGTAATTTTTTCTTTGGAGATAAGATAGAATGAAATTTGGAAAGATATAAGCAACACACAATCAAGTGTCATCTCAAAATATACACTGATGGAAACATTTGTTCTCCCATCTGATGGGATAATTTAGATGAGAGAACATGTCCTTATGTATTCCTAGGCTTTATTTCTGGTTTTTACATTAGTCTTTACTTGGGGCTAAATCTTGTCTAATTGGCCAAATTTTCTCTTCTTGGTAATAATGCCAAACACTTTTTGTAACAAATTTTTAAGTACTTACTATATTCCAGATTCTGTGTAAACATTTTCTGCATATTGCTTCATTTAGTGCTTTCCATAGCTCCATGAGATAGTCATTATTTTTTTCAGTTTTATAGATTATGGCTCAAGATTGCCAAAAAATGATAGAGACAACTTCAGGACTAGCTAGATCTTTGTTGCTCTGTTCATATGTTGTATCACATATACAGTATTAGAATTAACACAACTCTATCCACTGTGGCTCAAATTCTTTATCACTTCTAACAGAAAAATTTTATTCACTGATCTATAATGAAATGACTATGAGATTATTTCCTCCAAGGAAAAACATTAACAAAAAGAAAAAGAAATCTTGCCATCTATTGATCCAACAATCTACAACCTAAAATTAAATAGAAATTTCATACTGTAGTTTTCTGACTGCCAGTCAAGTCACTGAAATTGTAACTGCTAAAATTAATCAACTGACATCTGAACAAATTTCAGGTTCTGTTGCAGGACACCTAAAAGCCTAAAAGCCTCTGCATCTGCCCTGGATTGCCTCCTGAAAATCACTTCGTAGATAAGAGGGTAGTTTAAATGTGGCAGTTTATCTGACCATGTATTCTGTACTGGCTGGTATAAATATTCTCTCATGCTACCACAATCATCATGGGACTAGCTAGATCTTACCAGCATATTTGCCTGGCCAAGTTAGATCTCTAAGTAATTAGCCCAGAGAGAAATGTTGTTTGCCTCCAAGCAAGCAAGCATGGCTCCCTGATAACTCAAAGACAACTAAAATACAAAACTACCATGAAGTAGAGGAGACTCTTGGGAAGGCTTGGAGAAATATTTAACTGGCATTAGTATCAGTCTTTGGTACAGAGACATGCCATCTCAGAAACCCCCTTCTCTACCCTATAAAGGCATTTCCAGGGAGATCTTGGCTCAAAACATTAGCATATAATAGGGCAGCCTAGGTGAGGTGCTGGGAGAAATTACCTAAGGGCATTTGACCCTTCCTACTTCCATAATAGTGGGAGGTCTCAGTTGCAGGGGTATAAAACCAGCCTGCTTCCTCTCTCCCTCTCTCTTTTGGGTTCTCTCTTTGTGGACTCACACCCTTCTTGGGAGTCTTGTCTTTGTCTCCTCTTTACGTAATGGTGGCCGCCATCTTGACTTACATGTGGCTGGGGTTCTAGCTGGGAATCCTAAACACAAGGTTTTTCCTATTGCTGATTTGTATGCCTGAACCTGTGATAAGTAAATCCTTTTAAAACTGCATCGGATTCCTGAGTCTTCAACCATTCCCCTGTGCATTCTACCCCGAAGGTAGAAGGGAACTCGCTTCTCGGCACTGTCGGGGACCCCAGCGGAGTTTCCCAACAAGGTTCCAGGTTTAGCATGTCTAAAATGGTGAATATAGTTCAATGGGACTGTTGACTGGGCCATTGGTTTCATTTTAGGGTCAAGTAAAAGAAAAGCAACGGGGAAAACTTAAGAGCGGTGTATAGCTATATATTATTCAACTATTATAGAAGAAAGTTCTCCCTAAAAATAGTATAGGTGTAAAGGCATTTGTCTTGTTATATTCTAGTTCTTGTTTGATCCCTGCTACCTCATATGGTTCTCTGAGCATTGCCAGAAGTAATCCCTGAATACAAAGCTAGAAGTGATCCCTGAGAACCACAGGGTGTTGTCAAGCCCCCTCATTCACTCTCCCAGAAGAGAAAGATTATATAATAAAATATTTTGAAAGAAAATGAGAAATGTATTTAGAGAAAAAAGAAGAGGCAATGTGAAAATAGGAGAGTATAAAATGAGGCTAATTTTTAATGGATGTTTACTGCTCAGCAGAAAAAGACTGAATAATGAACAAAAAACCCATAGTAATCAATAACTTTGTAATTCTTGGTGAATTAATTAAAAAACTAAAAGAATAAAGAATAAGACAGAGCAGAAGTCCAGAGTACAGGGAAGTGAGGACTTACTATTACTTAATTATACATCAAATAACTTTATGAACCATTATTACTGGACAAATCATTGACCTTGGGAAATAGTGCCAATACAAAACACTTATTTGCAGAGCCTGAAACAACATGCAACTTCTCACTATACTTGTTACATTTATTGGAGCTTTAAACATTGATTCGTTTTCAGCCCACATGCAAATCTTGAAATTAAATATTTAAATGATAATTTTCATAATTATTGTTTATATAATGTAGCATACATGTAGAGCAATATTTCTCTTTGTCTCATATTAACCCTCTTTTTTCATGTAGAAAACTGCCTGCCTACCCACCTTCTTTCATTTTCTTGTGGCATTTATTACACATTTTGTACATTCACAACTTTGTGCTTCACTCATTAATATGATCCAAAATAAACTAAATAAAACATTCTTATGTTTTATACCCTTACTTATTTGAGTTGCAGATAAAACAACTAACAATTTTATACAATTGTAGTGGACCTGTATTGTTTTACTTTATTTCCCTTTGTTTTCTGGTTCCAACACCCTTTTCTCTCCCTCTAAAGGATTGCTTTTCTCACTGGTGGAGGGATGGGTGCTGGAACACTGTATGACCAATACCCAAATATGATAACGATCACGATCTTCCCATTCATCATCTATTTGCTAGAGCAAGAACCAGTAATATCTCCATATGTCCTGTCTCATGCCAGTAGAGCCAAGGGCATCGGCTTGCTACAGGAACATAAAGTGCCTCAAACCATATTAGGTCATGGGAATGACCTAATATAATTGTTACTGGTATTTGACCAGTAACAATGGGAATGACCTAATATAATTGTTACTGGTATTTGGCATATCAAATACAACACGAGCAGCTTGCCAGGCATGCCATGTGGGAGGCATACTCTTGTAGTCACCTCCAAATAAAGCATTTTTTGATGAACCACATGGCCGCCAGTGGCTCTGTGAGCCAGGCTGTTAAAGGCTTGTCTGCTGGGTGGAGTTCTGACGAGAGGGAAGGCCAAATGTGGAAAATGGCGGCCCCCGTGGAGGGGGGGGGTTGTCTGGCTTGTTTTGAGGCTCCGCTGGGGTTGTGGGCCAGGGCTAAAACCCGCTATGCCTCCCGAGTTCCTCATGAACGGCTGGGCACAGGGAGAGCAAGGAGCAGCTCTGCCCCCATGTCTGAGAGTCTCTGGACCAGCATACCTGGGCCGGATTGAGGAAAAAACTGCTGCAGGGTGGGTGTCGATGATCCGGGCTGTGATGAGCTGGTCTGCTGGGTGGAGTTCTGATGATAGGGAAGTCCAAATGTGGAAAATGGTGGCCCCGTGGAGTGGGGGGGGGGTCATCTGGCTTGTTGTGAGGCTCCGTTGGGGTTGTGGGCCAGGGCTAGAACCCACCATGCCTCCCGAGTGCCTTATGAACGGCTGGGCACAGGGAGAGCAAGGAGCAGCTCTGCCCATGTCTGAGAGTCTCTGGACCAACATACCTGGGCGGATTGAGGGAAAAACTGCTGCAGGGTTGGTGTCAATGATTCGGGCTGTGATGGGCTGGTCTGCTGGGTGGAGTTCTGATGAGAGGGAAGTCCAAATGTGGAAAATGGCGGCCCCCGTGGAGTGGGGGGGTCATCTGGCTTGTTGTGAGGCTCTGCTGGGGTTGTGGGTCAGTGCTAGAACCCGCCATGCCTCCCGAGTGCCTCATGAGCGGCTGGCACAGGGAGAGCAAGGAGCTCTGCCCCATGTCTGAGAGCAAACATGCTCTCCACTGATAAAAAGAGAAAAAACAAATAAAATATGGAAAGAGGAATAGAGCTAGAAAGAGAATAGGAAGAAAGAATGGTAGTTAGATGTTGGAGGGACAGTTTTTTTTTTTTTCTCACCCAAATATGAACATCTTTGTAACTATATCTCACGGTGGTATAATAAAATACTTATTTTAAAAAAAAGGAGAACCTACAAAAAATAAATAATAAAGGATTGCCTTTCTTGATCCATATCACTGTGGAAAGGCTACTAGAATATATTTCTCCTTTGTTATTAGTTTTACTTTTTTTGGTTGTTCGGCAACAGCTGGTTCTCAGGGATTACTCCTGTCAGACTCCGGTGACCATATAGAGTGCCATGGGTTGAACCTGGCTCTCTGCCTCCAAGGCAAGTGCCCCATCTGCTATACTAATACTGGATCTTTCTCCTCTCTCTATTACTATTCTCTATGGGATGGGGTACAAATCTACATATCACCCATTCAGGCCTTACTTTGGAAAACACACATTTGACATTTAGTGACAACAAAATACTAGGGGTCGTTTTTGTTGCAGGATACCTAAAAGCCCAAAAGCCTCTGCATTTGCCCCAGATTGCCTCCTGCAGACCACTTTGTAGATAGGGGGCAGTTTAAATGTGGCATTTTATCTGACCATGTATTCTGTACTGCCTGATATAAATATTCCCTCATGCTACCACAATCATCGTGGGACTAGCTAGATCTTACCAGAATATTTGCCTGACCACGTTGGATCTCTAAGTAATTAGACCAGGGAGAAATGCTGTTTGTCTCCAAGCAAACAAGCATGGCTCCCTGATAACTCAAAGGCAACTACAATACAAAACTACCTTGGAAATAGACGAGACTCTTGTGAAGGCTTGGAGAAATATTTAACTGGCATTAGTATAGTCTTTGGTCCAGAGACATGCCATCTCAGAAACCCCCTTCTCTACCCTATAAAGGCATTTCTAGGCAGATCTTGGCTCAAGACATTAGGTGAGGTGCTGGGAGAAATTACCTGAGGGCATTTGACCCTTCCTGCCTGGGGAAGTTACATTTAGCTTATAGCTCTTCCTAGCTCTGCTAGGAGGCTTTGAATTAGCTCTGGGTTCTTGTAAACAGCCCTATGGTCTCCTGAAGTTGCTACATTTCTATATAGCTATTTTCCTGGTTTTTTTTTTTTTTTCTCTAGATAGCCCAGCTCAGACTGGGCCTGGCTCGGGAGTTTGGGCAGATTTCTAGCTATAAAATAAGCTGCAAAAAGAAAGAAGTTCTATCTTTTTCCTCTTTTGCCATCTCAGCTTCCCTTGGCGTTTTGCTTCTCCGTCCTCTCCATTCTCTGTTGGGCCTCAACACGTGGTGGCAGCCATCTTTGCCTACACCTGGCTGGGGCCTAGCTGGGAACCCAGAGTTCGGAGGTTTTCCCTGCTCTTGGATTGTATATTGGAACCTGTGATAGTAAAGCCCTTTTAAAACTGCATCAGGATTCCTGAGTTTTCATCCATTCCTTGCCAGCTTTGGAGGTAGAAGTGAACTCACTTCCTGGCACTGTTGGGGACCCCGGTGGAGTCCCCAACAGTTTTATGTTGCCTTAAAGTCCTTGTGTAATGTGATCTTTACTAGCACTCATAAATTTTGCTAATAATGATTGTTATAATAACAACAGCAATGTGATTGTTATAATATAATAATATGATATGATATATAATATAATTAATATAATAACAACAACAATACAAACAATAATGTGAGAATTTGCAATAATGTGCGAATTTGCAACTTATAGTAACAGTTTGTTCCTATAAGTGTTTACTTGGGTGAAAGAAATTTATGATTTAACAACCAAAAGTAGCAGTTACTATTAATAATGTTGAGAAGAATAGATTAATCTCTGGATTAATTCTCTGATGTTCTAGACTAGCAGAATGGTTAAATTATGGTTTTTGAAACAATATTTTTCAATTAAAAATCTCTTAAACATTATATCGCAACATTTACATTCACATTATAATCTTAAATAAGTGAATATTTTAAACTATTTTTTAAATTCATTACCATGTACAGGAAATTACCTAAACTTTCTCAATATGGCATACCAGTAGGATGTTATCAAATCCTTAAGTTTATAAATCCAACTGTGCAACTAAGCTACTAGATAAATTAAATATTGTATTGATCTCAATATCTTCCACTCGGGTCTCCCAAAGAGGGAATCGAATGAGCTATGCTTGGAATATCACGCCTCACTCAAGTGAAAGAAGGAATCTGGAGTTCCGACCTCCATCGCTGTTCCAGAATCAGGGACACTGTCTCATTTGCCAAGGCATCGAAAATCAGATGGGCTGGACATGTAATACGAGTGGAGATGACCGCTGTACTAGAGCCGTTACCGACTGGATCCCACAGGATGTCAAAAGATCATGTGGCCACCCACTTAAAAGATGGTCAGACTTCTTCCTCAAGACCCTGAATGAACAGTTTGAGGCTCTTCATATTCCTGAATCAACCAGATGCCATTGGGCTACACTGGCATGTGATAGGGTCCAATGGAAATGTTACTGGCGCTCTCTCGAACAAATCGATGAATAACGCGATGTCAAGTGATCAAGTGATCTTCCACTCATGTCCCCCTCCCTTTTTTTTTTTTTGCTTTTTTGGGTCACACCCAGTGACGCTCAAGGGTTACTTCTGTCTCTTTGCTCAGGAATTACTCCTGGTGGTGCTAGGGGACCATATGGAATGCCGGGATCAAACCCAGGTCGGCCATGTGCAAGGCAAGTGCCCTTCCCGCTGTGCTATTGCTCTGGCCTCTCATGTTCCTTTTTAAAAGAAAATCTCATGGGTGGTTCTGATGTACAAAACTTGAGATCATGGGTTTAGACTATTTCTCCAAATTTGTTTTAACTTCAATCTTGACAAATGAGAAAATTGTATAGGGGCAGGTGATGCTCCTAAGCAGTGTTCAGAAGGCCTGAGAATCCCATCTGACATTCTACATCTATCTGCAGACAGTTCAATGCATGAGCCTGGTAATTCAGTGCTGATCATAATCCCTGAGCTTCTGAGTGTTACACAGGCCACTTCATCAGTGCTTGGACACCTCCAAGGCTGAACCCAATGATACTCAGGTGACCATCTGATACTGGGGATTGAACTCAGGTCTGGCAATATGCCCTTAATCCTATCATATTACATGGGCAATTTTATTAAGAATTATATTACTGACTCATTGGTAACAGTATAAATTAAGAACACAACGTTGGGGCTGGAGAGTTGGTTTAAAGGGCTGAGCACAAGCTTTGCATGCAGGAGAACTGGCTTTGATCTCTGTCATAGTAAGGTCTCCCTGAGTGTCTTTGGAACAACCCCTACCAGGAGCCTTAATACTTCACTGCTGTGTGCAACCCCACCCCAAGCAAAACAAAACAAAATATTAATCTCACTTGATGAGAACATTTTATGAGAGTATAGTCTGCTGCTAGAGCAAAAACTAGGGGTTTTCATCTGACATGTTATTATAAAATCATGGAACAGATTCACCAAATTATTCTAACTATAAGTGCAGGTTCCACATATAAAAATTGTGTGACTTTTTTTCAATCAGTTAACCATATTTATGGAGATAAACATGTAACATTTACCTCCAAATTTTGTGTAACCTAAAATTTTTAGAGTGGTGAGTTTTTTTAATAGTCCTTCTAGAAGGAAGGGAAGAAAAAATTTAAGTGGAAATACACAGGTGGCAGGAGATAGTACAGTTACATCTCACATAGAATTTG
Source organism: Cryptotis parvus (assembly GCA_021461705.1). NCBI lineage: Eukaryota > Metazoa > Chordata > Mammalia > Eulipotyphla > Soricidae > Cryptotis > Cryptotis parvus. The sequence continues at coordinate 17,176 of JAJIBD010012956.1, read as the reverse complement.
TTGGTAGCCTGGGCTCTCTCCTTTTCTTCCAGCAATAATAAGATTACCACCACCCCCCCCATCAGACTGCAGTCTTTTCCATTCCAATTGCATTTGAACAGGTCGTTTTCACCTTGATAAAACATTAGTTGTTTAAGACCGAAATGGAATGCTACATCTTTGTATGGTCATATTAGTTTTCCCTACTATTTATCTGGCACAAAACTCTAGTATACATTAGAGCACAGTGGATACATTTGATTTCCTATTAGCCTTCACATTTGACTAATAATTATGAGATCACATCTGAGTTTATAATTTTTGAGCAATGTCTGATACTCAAAAAATACTGAGCATTTCATATTGAGTAAAATGAAACAACTTTCTCAATCAAATACCATTAAACTGGGCCTAATGTGTTCAGTTGTCCTTTGAAGCAGCAACTAGAGAGGCCAAGATGTCTCCACAGGGTCCACAACTCCACAATATTTCTGTCAGCAATTTGAAACTATGGCTAGTCATTTCGGCAGCCACATTCAGAATACATGTTGTTTACTGTTATTTGCATTAGAAAAGGACAAAGAAGACATCCCAAATGAAAAATCCGTGAGTATAACTCAGCAAGTTAAATGACCAGTTTCAAAACAAAGTAATGCCAGGTGCTGTTTGGCAGTAGCAACTGTTACTACTCTTGGAACAAGAGAACAGGAGTTGAGAGTCAAGGACCTAGTAAGGGATCCCCAGAGAGAGAAATGGTATAATCACAGAGAATAGGGAACAATGATGTATTAGTCCTAAAACTAATATCCTATAATAACCAAGAGTTGTAACAAGTATCAAAATCCTACAACAGATAATTCAAAAGGTGTGGAAGAGACTTTGTTGCTCCTCTAGGACTTCTGAACCTCCTATGGGAAAATTTATAATTTCTCATATCATCTTTTACCCCTAGGAGACTTAAACCCCTAAAGAAACTCCATTTTTACTCATTCCTCTTTTCTCTCCAATACCCACCAGGAAACTGGCCTATAGTCTTTTCACGTAAGTTATACTTAACATCTTTTTTGTGTAGAACTGACTTCTAAAAATGACTAAGTGTTTAATTTACACGTTCCATGGCATAAGTCATTGGTAATTATTTAATCCAATGAATTTTACAGTTAATTTCAGACTACCTTCTTGGATTTTCTTGACCCTGTTATTAAAATATTCCCTTCTTGCCAGAGCAATAGCACAGTGGGTAGGGCCTTTGACTTGCATTGCAGGCAGCCGACCTGGGATCAATCCCTGGCATCCCATATGGTCCCCGAGCACCACCAGGAGTAATTCCTGAGGAAAGAGCCAGGAGAAAACCCTAAGCATTGCCGGGTGTGACCCCATATGGTCCTCTGAGCACTGCCAGGAGTAATTTCTTAGCGAAGAGCCAGGAGTAACCCCTGAACACTGCCGGTGTGACCCAAAAGAAAAAAAAATATTCCTTTCTCCTTAAATATGAAGACTAGAGCTGTATGCCTATAGAAATAAGTAGATATGAATAAATGAGGGGGTAAAATACTTTCTGAGTAATCACAAATTCAACAATATTTTATCAAGTGTCTAAGAAACTAAAAACTTATTTAATTGTACTATGGTTCTGAAATAAAATCTTCTGCATACTGAATGTTCATTGCTCTAGACAAGCATGTGTATGCTGGCTAATATTTGACACAGTGACTCTAATACAGTGTGAGATTTCTGAGTGGCAGAATGATATCAGCTTTTCACAGAATTGAGCTGCAATTTGTTTGAAAAAAAAAGTGTCTGAGGAACTAAGCAGTAACAGCATATGCATAAAAATGCTCCAATAGTCAAAGAACCATAAAGTATCCACTTTATCAAAATGATTATACAATAGAAAAAAATAATCCTACTCTTATTCCAGCCTTATATATCATTAAATGAGCACTATAAAATGCCACTGATTTCCTTTCTTGCTTTCTGTCACCGTAAGTTCAGACAAAATATTATTCTAAACAAAAAGGACATTTTAGCTATAGTTCTTCACAAGGAGAATGTCAAGTTTTATATCATCTCCTTATTTATGTATTTGAATAAATCTATTGACTAATGGAAAGACATTGTAGTTAGATGTGGAAAGATGAAATAAGACAACCCTGACCTTCAAAGAGTTCAAAATCCACTTATCGAAAAGAGAAAAGCAAATCATTGCAATATAAAATAAGAAACATTATGAAATATATTTTATAAGGGCATGTAATGGTGTGGGAAATACAATTTAATTTGTTCTTGTGGAAAACTGGAATTTTTTAGAATGGTGGACAAGGAGATATACTAGAATATTTTCTGCCATAGGTTAGGAATTTTAGTTGTTTTGGGGTACACTAAGCTCAACAGATTATTATTTGAAGAGTAAATTAGTAAAGGAGTTGATTATTGAAAGTAACAATTCAATAATTTTGGATAGAATGAGAATCTGAAAAACATATTTAGCTATAATTATATCCATATTTCTACAGAATTAAGCCAAATTTCTTTTCAGTGCAATTCACACAAAGTCAAAGTATTTTTACTCAATCATTATAAGAATTGTTACTCTGGATTCTACCTTAAGTCTAAGTTTATTCTCCTTGAAGGATCTAGTAAAAAATGGAATGCAAGCTTTTTAAAAAAAAAAGGTATAAGCATCATTGGAATCGATTAATTATCAGAATTAGGATGCTATAGCAGACGAATACATCAATATGTAAGTTAAGTTAGGGTATCAGATAGAGTAATGGGTTGTCAAGGGACCACTGGGGTCCACAACAACACCAAGAAATGAGTTTCCTTCTACCTCTGAAGCCTTCAGGGAAAGGATGTGATGCAGGTGGACCCCACGGGTGGCATATGTGAGGCCAGAAGGGGGAGAGAGATGGTCGCTTTCTCCCCAGCAGCCTCTACCACCCGGGACCCTTGGACAGGCAGAGGACTGATAAAGTCTGCGATGAGCCTCTGCGACGTGTGGGCCTGAGCCCTACCAGCCCCACTATGTGGCTGTCAAGCCACACCTGATGTCAGCTTGATCTCTAGGCATGGGAGTTGATTCGTACCACCCGAGATTTCTCGGGGAGACATGGACTCAGGCTGGAGCAAAGAATTGCTCTTTGCAGGAAAGGCAAGTCAGTCCTAGGCCTTACCCAGGGTTTCCTCAGGGTTCATGTCTTCCTCTCAGAAAAAGAATTTTCAGGAGTTGACAAGCAGTGAAGTAAAATAGATTTTATTATGGAGGTTTTAGGACGGGGAGGAGTAGGGAAAGTGAGGGAGAAAATACACATCTCAAGAGGGGAGTTGCGGGCTGCTCCAGATGCGGAGAGTGAGCCAGCCCTGACTGATTTCCAAATGGGGGCTTTTATTCCTTTGGGTTGGAATCCTCTGGAATCTTCTGCTGGGCCATCAGAGGTTGATGGGGGCTAAGGGCTTTGCAAAAGAAGATGGATCCAGGTTCCTCAGGGTCTATTGTTGGTTAATGGGTCTTATCAGGGCTTATTAAGTCTTATCAGGTCTCCTTCTTGCAAAATTCTACTTCACCCAATGGGGAGAAAAGGCTGCAAAGTTTAAGAAGAGAACTCCCAGAACGACCACCAACTGGGAACTCTTTGGCACCACTGCAGCAACATGGGAAAATACCATCATTGATAACATCTATGAAGAATACAACCTACTGGTTCAGCACCTCCATGATTGTGCGAAGAATGCCGAGAGAAAAAAAACACAAAAAGAAGGCCTGTCTTCAAAAACTCTCAAGCTCATTCGCCAACATGGCAAGGCATGAGCCTCAGGCGACCAAATAATAACATCCAAGCTTGCAGAGAAGCGATAGAGGAAGACCTCAAAGAGAGAAGAGCAGAAATACTGGAAGATGCAGCAGAAGCAGGGAAAAGCATTCGCAACACCCGCCTGTCCTTCGTGAACTATAAGACCAAGATGACTGCCCTCCAACGTCCTGATGGAGCTATCACATCTTCCAGAAAGGCAATGGAGAAGATTATCCATAACTTCTACTCAGATCTCTTTAATAGTCATGTCCACCTGCCCACATACCAAATTCTGCAGGATGGATATCTCGGTTCCCAATGTTCTCCCTTCTGAAATCCAGCATGCCATTTCGTCAGTAAAGAAGGGAACAAAACCAGGCCCAGATAAAGTCAGACCCAAACACCTGAAGAACCTGCCTTCAGTACTCATCAATACATTGGCTCGGCTCTTCACATGCTACCTGTCCAGATGCAACGTGCCCTCCCATTGGAAAACCAGCAAGACAGTTCTACTGTTCAAGAAGGGAGACATCCACGACATTGGCAACTATCGCCCCATCTGCCTGTTGTCCGTCATCTACAAGCTGTTCACTCGAGTCATTCTGAACAGGATTGGCAGAACATTAGATGAAGGGCAACCATGCAAGCAAGCTGGCTTCCGAAAAGGATTAGGCACAATGGACCATATCCACACGGTAACCAAGCTTATTGAAGTTTGTAGGGACTTCAGGATGCCACTGTATCTCACGTTCATTGATTTAAAAAAGAGCCTTTGATTCTGTGGAGACTGAAGCGGTCATCGAAGCCCTAGCCAAACAGGGCATTCAAACCCAATACATCAAGATCCTTCATAAGTTGTATTATGGATTCACCACCAGGATTTCCCCATTCTACAAAGAAGTGATCATCAATGTCAAAAGAGGGATTCGGCAGGGTGATACCATTTCACCAAAATTCTTCAACGTCACCCTTGAAAAAATAATGTGACAATTAGAATGGGAAGGAATGGGAGTGAAAATAGATGGTCGGCAACTACACCATCTCTGCTTCGCTGATTTCATTGTTCTAATAACACCAAACATTAGCCAAGCAACACAAATGCTGGCTGACTTTGACCAAGAATGTGGAAAGATAGGTCTACAGCTGAATCTCAGCAAAACTATGTTCATGAAAAATGAGCTAGTTCCAGAGGCCCCGTTCACTCTCAATGGATCAAACATCTCTGAATGCAGCAGTTATTTGTACCTAGGTTGAGAAGTCAACATGATGAATGACCTAAAACCTGAGCTACGCAGGAGGAAGAGAGCAGCATGGAATGCCTTCAAAAGCATCAAAAAAATAGCTAAAAAAGACAAAGATCCTCCGGCTCTGGGCACATCTTTTTAACTCCACCATTCTCCCTGCATTAGCATATGCCTCAGATTCCTGGGCCCTGCGAAAGCAGGATGAGAATGTTATTCGGGTCTCCCAGAGAGGAATCGAAATAGCTATGCTTGGAATATCACGCCTCACTCAAGTGAGAGAAGGAATCCAGAACTCTGACCTTCATCACTGTTCCAGAGTCAGGGACTCTGTCTTGTTTGCCAAAGCATCGAAAATCAGATGGGCTGGCTATGTAATGCGATTTGGAGACAACCCAGAGCTGTTGCCAACTAGATCCCACGGAATGTCAAAAAGATCATGTGGCCGCCCACCTACAAGATATTCAGACTTCGTCAAGACCCTGAAAGAATGGTTTGAGGCTTTTTGTATACCTGAAACAACCCGATGCCATTGGGCTACACTGGCATGTGATAGGGTCAAATGGAAATATTACAGGCACCAGCTCGAGCAAATCGAGGAATAACAGGATGTCAAGTGATCAAGTGATCAGGTCTTCATTCCTGGTTCCAAAAGGTGTCAGCCTAATGGCAACAATTTATTGCCATGCAGGGCCCTCTCCTGTCTGCCTGCCTACATCAGATGAAAACTCAGGAATCTGGTGCAGTTTTAAAAGACTTTACTACCACAGGCTCTGATATACAATCCAAGAACATGAAAAACCCCAGACTCTGGGTTTCCAATTGGGCCCCAACCACATGTAGGCCAAAATGGCTTCCAGCATGTGTTGAAGCCCAACAGAACACGGAGAGGATAGAGAGGCAAAATGCCAAGGGAATCCAAAATGACAAAAAATGCCCCTTCTTCTTTCTCCTAGCTTATTTTATAGACAGAAGCCTGCCAAAATCTTTCAGCCCAGCCCATCAAGGGCTGGGCTATCTAAAAATGAAGCCAGGTAAATGACTGCTTTGAAATGTAAATCTTTAGGTGAGCCTTTGGCTCAAGCTTCACAAAAGCCAGAGCTGATTCCCAGAGGCAAAATCTCACTAGCAGTGAGAGTGGCTCCATTTCTGAGCCAGAAAACAGTTCACAACATAATTTGTAGAAAATGGCATTAATACTTTTTACCATGAATATATAGCTAGCAGATCTCAGACTCTGGATACTACTAAGGTCCAAAATCCATCAGAATAATTCACTTTGGCATTACCTTTGAGTCAGAGACATGTTAGTTTGCCCAGAGGTGCACTGACAAGTCTCTGAACGAGCAGAATTGATTGCATTACGGTTGATCCAATGTGGCCAAGTACTCTTGGCATATCTACATGCATGTCCCACATGGGTAACAGTGGAAACAGAATATTGATCTAAGGCAAGCGAGATTCATGATAAAAATATTTATGCCATATGAAATTATGAAATCAGTCCTATTCTGCCCGATTGTGACTGCTCCAAAGATTCCTCAAAGGCAGGGACCAGCTCTCCACATAAACTAAGTGTAGCTGGAGGCTAAGACTCAGGTCGTGTCATGAAATGTAATGAAAATGGAATTACATACAATTGAAATGTAATGTTCAATGGAAAATTATGAAAATGGTACACCTAAAGTTTAGATGATATGGTTTGTTTTCCCATATAGGCCAAATGTCTAACTTTTTCTCTTGGTCTAGATCATGAGTACTAGAGTTCATATGTGATAAAGATATGAAGAATATCTTCATAGTGATTCAATTTGCAAAATTTACAATGTTCTGTAGTTGCCAAGAATACTGATATATGAATAAAGAGTGAGGAGCTTCATTAATATTGGGGTTCTGTTGCAGGACTCCTCTAAGAGTCCCTTTCTCTACCCTGTGGAGATTTTTCCTGGTGGATCTTGCTCAAAACATTAGCATATAAAAAGGGCGTAGGTGAGGTGCTGGGAGAGATTACCTGAGGGCATTTGACCCTCCCTGCTTTCCATAACAGTGGGAGGGAGGTCTGAGTTGCAGGGTTATAATACTAGCCTGCTTCCTCTCTCGCATGGCTCTTTCTTTGGGCTCTCTCTTTGTGAGCTCGCACCCTTCTTGGGAGTCTTGTCTTTATCTCCTCTTTACAGGGCCTTTACACGTGGTGGCCGCCATCTTGGCCTACATGTGACTGGGGTTCTAGCTGGGAATCCTAAGCACCGGGCTTTTCCTTTTGCTGATTTGTATGCCTGAACCTGTGATAAATAAACCCTTTTAAAACTGCATCAGATTCCTGAGTTTTCATCCATTTCTCCCAGGCTTCGGAGGCAGAAGGTAACTCGCTTCCCGGCACTGTTGGGGACCCCAGCGGAGCTCCCCAATAGGGTTCCATTGATTTCTCCCTTTCCCTTTTGTGGCAATTTCAATATCTTTATTTATTTAGACAAATAGTGCCTTTATTTCTAATATTTATTTTTATTGAATCACCGTGAGATACAGTTACAAAGCTGTTCATGACCTGGTTTCAGTCATACAATGTTCCAATAGCCATCCTTCCATCAGTGTATATTTCCCACCACCAATGTCCCTCCTGCAGCCCCCCACCCCCACCCTGTCGTCTCTATGGCAAGCACTTTCTTTTTCCCACTCTATCTCTCTTCCTTTGGGCATTATGGATTGTAATATAGATACTGAGAGGTTATCATGATGTTCCTATATCTACTTTTAGCATGCAGTTTTTATCCAGAGTGATCATTTATAGCTATCTTTGTCATAGTGATCCCTTTCCTCTTCCATGAGCTTTTCCCCCAAGCACTTGGAGCAGGCTTCCAACTTTGGAATGCCACAAACACTGCCGTTGTGAATCTTTTTGATGCAGTGATAAATTGCTGAGAATTATATGAGATATTCAGTTATTTTCTGGCTATTTCTGTTTGGTGCAGCACCGCCAATGGTGCTCAGAGCTTAGACCTAGTTCTGCACTCAGTGGTCACTTCAGTTAGTGTTAGGGAGACCATATGTGTTGCTGGGGTTCTAACACATGAAGGCGGGCCTACCCACTGTGTCATCTCTTCAGTTCCTCTGGTTGTGTTTTAAAGTAATTTTCCCCCTAGCACAGCCATTTCCTCCATGCTTGATGACATGTCAGAAAGCCTTTGACAACACAAAGTTTATTCAGCTCATATTTTTAGTATTTTGTCTTGAAATAAGTGTTCACATATTTCTAGTATGCTAGATTTGGGTTTAGGAAAGAGATGCTTCAAAATAGTTTGTTTTGTTTTGAGGCTAGCACATAAATACAATTTCAGTAAAACCAATTGATTTGTTAATTTCCCTAGTCAAAGAGAAATATCTTTTGAAGAAAAGTTGACTTTCAGTCTGAGGGGAAACTGACATGTTTAATATACTTAACAGTCATGTACAGCAGTTGTCCTCTTGTTTATTTGGGCTATAGTCTCCAACTAGATTCCTTCAGCTTATTTTTTTTCTTCTTTTATTTATGATTTTAAAGCAAAAAGGGAAGAAATTGCAAAAGGAAATTTGTCTAAGAAAAAGAAGATATTTTAGAAAGGACTCTTCATTTTGAAGCATGTACAGGACATTGATGAGCTCCCAAGCACTTAAAAATAAAATATTATGAATAGAAAATTAAAAAAATCCTTGTAGAGACAAATTGAGGCAGAGTTTGGGATGATAAAGTCACTACATTTTGAAAGCATGCGTTTACAAACTTCAAGTCCTCAAATATATAATTTAAAGACACAGATAAGTCATCACTAGTGATTATATCTTTCCCAGTTATTGTCTAATGATCTTTTATTTATAATAAGTTTCTATGATAAGATGTGAGGTGTGACTGTGATGTGCACAAATTCTACCATCTCTGTTGTTTGCAAGACAGAATATGTTCACAACATATTCTACCACTGCTAAGAATTGTGCTACAAGACTTAGGACAGAAATGAACAGACAGTATAGCATGGCGATAGAACTTAGTCCTCTAACTTTCTGTTAAGTTTCCTAAATAATTCTGAATTTTTCTTGCGAACCAAAAAAATGTATCTTAGCATTTTCTCTTTGAGAAAAGTGGTTATACTCAAAATTTCAAAAACTACAAATTTAAATTATCATTCCAAACTATATTAATAGAAAATTTATCTAGAGCAGAGCTGTCACCTGTATAATAAGCACATCTTTACAAAACACTCTTTTAGGTATACTATGATAATAATTAGTTGAATAAAATAAGTTCTATTGCCAAGTTACTTTAAAGGTTAATTATATAAATGAATCACAGATGCCTAAAGATTTTTCTTTCAGTGACCATTTTTTACCTGCAAAATTGTCTTTATTTATATTTATATAAATCTATATTTATTTATATCTTTATTAAGTTGATATAGAAGCAATGTGACTTTTATGTTTCCACAAGCACCAAAAGAACTACTTTGGAAAAGAAAAGAACTACTATAAGTATTTTTAATTTTGCTATCTGTAAAGAGATCCAATATAATTTTAAAAGGGGGTTCCAGAGAAGTGAAAATATTGATCATCACTCCTATGTTTATATTTTGTTCAAATAAACAGTTAGGTACTTAACCATTCTATGAATCATCACTTCTCTGATTTTACATGAATAAACAAGCTCAAAAATAACTATTTTGACATAATTTTGCATGAACTCAATAAGGCTATAAAATGAGTCATAGTTGTTGTATTACATAAATTCTAACCTGCCTAATTCCTGAAGTCTTATTGCCTTTATATATTTTTTCTAAAATTTGGCCATGCAATTTAGAAAACATCTTAGTTCTTCCTTTTTTAGCTGTTTACTCAACAACTAATAGATACACTGCAGTTGCACTATAGAATCAAGGGGATAATATTACCATGATCTAAAAATATCAGTTTGGTAAGCAAAATATATACATTTAAAGAAATTAATTATAATTGTCCCAGAAGAATTTTATATAGTGGAAGAGGACATAGTATGTCATAAGAGCCAGAGGAATGCGGAATGAATTCAAAAAGGAAATTATTTACACAAGAAATTAAGCTGTTCACTTGAGTCATCCTGAACAGGATTGGCAGAACACTAGATGAAGGACAACCATGCGAGCAAGCTGGCTTCCGGAAAGGATTCAGCACAATCGACCATATCCACACGGTAAACAAGCTCATCAAGGTTTGTAGGGAGTACAAAAATGCCACTCTGTCTCACGTTCATTGATTCAAAGAAAGCCTTTGATTCTGTGGAGACTGAAGCTATCATTGAAGCCCTAGCCAAACAGGGTGTTCCAACCCAATACATCAAGATCCTTCATGAGCTGTATTACGGGTTCACCACCATGATCTCACCATTCAACAAGGAAGTGATCATTGATGTCAAAAGAGGGGTTCGATAGGGTGATACCATTTCACCAAAACTCTTCAGCGCCACCCTCAAGAACATCATGAGACAATTAGAATGGGAAGGAATGGGAGTGAAGATAGATGGTCGGCAACAACACCACCTCCACTTTGCTGATGACATCGTTCTAATAACACCAAACATTAGCCAAGCGGCACAAATGCTGGCTGACTTTGACCGAGAATGTGGAAAGATAGGTCTACAGCTGAATCTAAAGAAAACTATGTTTATGAAAAATTAACTAGTTCTGGAGGCCCCATCCACTCTCAATGGAACAGACATCTCTGAATGCAGCAGTTATGTGTACCTAGGTCGAGAAATCAACATGATGAACGACTTAAAACCTGAGTTGTACAGGAGGAAGAGAGCAGCATGGAATGCCTTCAAAGGCATTGAAGAAATACCTAAAAGGACAAATAACCTCCGGCTCTGGGCACATCTCTTGGACTCCACCGTTCTCCCTGCATTAACATACCCCTCAGAGACCTGGGCCCTACGAAAGCAGGATGAGAATGCTATTTGGGTCTACCCAGAGAGGAATCGAAAGAGCTTTGCTTGGAATATCACGCCTCATCAAGTGAGAGAAGGAATCTGGAGTTCCGACCTCCGTCGATATTCCAGAATCAGGGATGCTGTCTCCTTTGCTAAGACATCGAAAATCAGTAGGGCTGGACATGTAATAAGATTTGGAGATGACTGCTGGATAAGAGCCATTACCGACTGGATCCCACGGGATGTCAAAAGATCAGGTGGCCGCCCACCTACAAGATGGTCAGACTTCTTCATCAAGACTCTAAAGGAATGGCTTGAGGCTCTTCATATTCCTGCATCAACCAGATGCCATTGGGCTACATTGGCATGTGATAGGGTCCAATGGAAATGTTACTGGCACCCGCTCAAGCAAATCGATGAATAACGGGATTCAAGTGATCAAGTGATCCAGTGAATTTTAGAGTATGAGAGTAAACAGTTCAGTAGTAATTTTACCATGATTTCCTTTGACTTTTAATTACTTAGAATGTGATCAGAAAATATCAACATAGTTCCCACTAATTGCATTTTTATGTAACTTAAATGTGAAATAGTCTCAATGCATTACTTTTGGTTGTACCAAAGAATAGAATAAAGACATCTTATCCGGGGCCGGAGCGATAGCCCAGCGGGTAGGGCGTTTGCCTTGCACGGCCGGCCCATGCCGGCCAGGGTTCGATCCCGGCATCCCATATGGTCCCCTGAGCACCGCCAGGAGTAATTCCTGAGTGCAGAGCCAGGAGAAATCCCTGAGCATTGCTGGGTGTGACCCAAAATAAAGCAAAAAAAAAAAAATCTTATCCTAGAGAAAGTATTAATTTTTCAACGAATATTACTTGAGAGAGAAAAAAAGAAGAATTTTTTTTTTATCTGAAGGTGTGGGAGCACAGCAGTAAATTTGAGCCAAAGTTTCAGGGATTTACTAGTGTTGCAAATTTTGTATTGTTTATTTTGGATTTATTAGTAGCAAAGTCTGACTTGCTTGATATCAAAGTTGTTTAAAGATTTTGTATAAATAAATGCATTAAATTGTCACTTGTAGCTTGCCTTCCCAATGTTCATCGATTTACTGAAGTGGGCGCCAGTAATGTCTCCGTTCATTGGGAATGAAGTCCTTTATTGTTACTGTTTTTGGCATTTTGAATACATAATGGGTAGCTTGCCAGGCTCTGCATGCCGCTGGGTTCATCCCAGAGGGACCAATCTTAAAGAGAGGATAGAAAATTTAGTGTTTCCTTAAAAAAAAGTTTTATTTTGCTCTATTTTTTTTATGTTACTATTTTCACAACATTTCTTGTCCTAAAAGGAAGAAGCTTTTTGTTGAGAGGGGCTACCCAATGGTGCTTAGGGCATTCTGTTTGCTCTTAACTCAGGGATCTCTCCTAGAGATACTTGGGAAATTTTAGGGGGTGCAGGAGATTGAACCTGGGTCAGTGCATGTCAGGCAAGCACCTTGCCACTGTATTATCACACCAGCCCCAAGAAAAAGCATTTTAAGAGTTTGCTAAAAGATAATTCTAGATGATAAAGAGATGGTGACTTACTCAAGTTGATTTTACATTGCATTTGTCTTTGCAATGAAGGTGCATAATAAATGTAGACTGGCCAAAGAGAAGGCTTTCTCCCAGGTTCTGTCCTTTCAGATTTTATTTACATTCTTGGGCAAATTTGTCTTCTACCTATAGGCAAGAGAAAACTTCCTATTAGCAAGAATAAGGAACCATCCTGGCATGATTATCCATGAAGTTTAGTACCGAAATGTGTTCATCTAAACTCTCAAACTTCAACTCAAATAGATTATTCAACAAAAGCATGATGTTGGGCTGAGATACAATATAGGGATTCAAACACTCGTCACATATGCAACTGACCCTGGTTCCATCCTTAGCATCATATGTACCCAGAACACCACTGGAGAGCATAGTTGGGGATAGAACAATAGTACCACCAAGAGTGGCCCACCCACTATCCTCCAAGTGAAATTTAAAAAAAAAACGGTGTCACCATACTTTACCTCTTCCACTAGATAGGAAATTGGATAAGAGAAGAAAATATTAGTGGCAAAGGTGAGTTTTAGGTTTAGAAAACTAATAAAGCCGGCAGTCTCTGTATATTACATTTGCAGTGCTCTACCGAAACACCCTCAACCTGATTTATTTTATCTCCAGTAAGTAATTCATCTCTCTGAGTGAGTTGTAATTTCCTTTTTTAAAATAAAAAAAATTCAAGATCATGATAATACAAGGGGAAGGCACTTGCCTTGCAGCTGGCCCACCCTGAGCCCAGCAGTAGTGATTTGTGAGTGAAGAGGCAAGAATAAGCCCAGGGCACCACTGGGTGTGATCCCAAAACAAAAAAAAAATGTCAAAAATAGACAAGAATATCATCACTGACTAATTCATACTCAATCTTAAGAGGGTAAAATAAAATATTTTTCTTATTTTGTATATATTGTGGGCTGGAGCAATAGTATAGTGTTTAAGGTGTTTGCCTTGCATGCGCTGGTCCCTGTTTGATCCCTGGCACCCTATACTGTCCCCCAAACCTACCCGGAGTTATCCTTGTGTGCAGAGCCAGGATTAAGCCCAGACCACCACCATGGGTGGCCCAAAAAGAGAAAGAAAAGAAAATAGTTATGTAAGAACAAAACTATTTAACCCCATGTATTTTTTGATCTTCTTCACCTATAGTCTAAAATGTACTTTGAAATAGCTATTGTGTTCATTTTTCTTGTTTTCCAGAGATTTAGTGTGTCTCAGAAAGGTAATGCCCAGTATGTGTGAGTGATATCACAGATCTGTTATCATCATTTGAACTGAGAAGCAACTATGGCTCCCTACCTTTCATGCTTTTATTGCAGCACTAAATCACATTCTGACACATGGGAAGATGGGGTCAGGGAAGGAACTTTCTAAATGTTAGATGGATGAACTGGAGAGTAAAATAAGGATAAATTGCTTAATTTAATTCATTTACTACACAGGTGAGGACAACAAAAGTCTCAACATATATTATGTACAAAAAGGTAAATCAGAGCTGTGAGCATAATGTATTCTGAGTCCTTTACATTTACCTCTATTTTCCTCTAGACCTCTGGGAACTACAGATTTCCAAAGTTTAAAGTAGATTGCTACATCTGAGAGATAGTGCAGGGACTTTATCCTTGGTTCCACATGCACCTGCCATAGTATCACAAGGTATAGAATTTGAGGCACCCAAGCACCTCTGGGTGTGATCAGGGTGATTGCTGGCACATAGGGCCCAGATAGTACCACATTCTTGAGCTTTCACATCAAACCGCTTTCCTGGTTGGCTGAGAATTGCCAGAATTGGTTTATAGAAAGTCTAAGAACTTCTAGAGAGACCCCCACAAAGGGCATATTTGTCTTCTCTGTACCCCATAAGTTCATAAATTCTGGAGACTGTGCCCTTTCTTTCTCATTGTTGAAACTGTAAAAGAGTATACTATGAGTTCTAAGAGTGGGTGAAGGCATTGGCCTTAGTTTATATATTCTAAATAGTATATATTTGTATATACTAAATACAAGAAAAATAAAGATCTATCTTGGTATGATTTTTTACATAAAATTTGAGCTCTAGAAAGGTAGTATATTTGGAGATCATTTCTCATAAGAGTAAAGATTAGCTGAGACAGTTAAGGAGGTTTACTATGACTCATTTCTACTTTCATTTTCTTTTTAATTTAAGTTTTGGAGCCAAACTTTCTAACTTGTAAAGGCAATTCAAGACAAAAACACTTCCCAATAAAAAGCACACATTTACTTTGTTTTCATAAAAAAGCAGCTTAAACATATGTATTATTTTTGTCACTACCCAGAATGTTGATTACCTGTTTCTAAAGGCATCCCATCCTAATGTATAAACAAAGGAAAACCAAACTTGGTAGCTTTTATTGATTGTGGTGCAAATATATTGTTAGAGAAAGTTAAAGGATAAGGTCAGTGATTGCTTAGATATCTATTTGGACGTAAGTCAACATATTCATTATGGGAGTAAATAGCATTATGATGAATCCTTTGTTTACTTAGTTATCACAACAACCTGATCATATGTAGTTGATTTGTGTAGCATCACTTGATCACTTGATAGCCCATTATTCATCGATTTGCTCGAGCAGGTGCCAGTAACATTTCTATTTGACCTATCATGTGCCATTGTAGCCCAATGGCATCTGCTTGCTCCAGGAATACGAAGAGCCTCAAAACGTTTGTTCAGGGTCTTGACGAAGAAGTCTGACCATCTTGTAGGTGGGAGACCACGTGATTCTTTTTTACTTCCCATGGGATCCAGTCATAATGGCTCTAGTCCAGTGGTCATCTCCAAATTGCATTATATGTCCAGCCCATCTGATTTTCGATGCCTTGGCAACAAGACAGCGTCCCTGACTGGATCGTCAATGGAGGTCAGAGCTCCAATTCCTTCTCTCACTTGAGTGAGGCATGGTATTCCAACTATAACTCTTTTGATTCCTCTTTGGGAGACCCGAATAGCGTTCTCATCCTGCTTTCATAGGGCCCAGGTCTCTGAGGTGTATGTTAATGCATGGAGAATGGTGGAGTAAAAGAGATGTGCCCAGAGCTGGAGGCTTTTTGTCCTTTTTAGCTATTTCTTCGATGCTCTTGAAGGTGTTCCATGCATGGAACGCCTTGTATAGCATATGAGAGATCAAAGTATTATCCTGAGGGGCCAAGGAGTCAGACCCCAGTTGGATCTGCAGCAATGTATGCCCTCCTTCGGCACTACAAGGTGAACTGTAGAGGTCCCTGACAACCACCAGATGCAACCCTGCAGTCCCTCAAGCAGTGCTAGGATAGTATAGTCCTGATGGTCCCAGGCATCTGTAGGGTCTAAGCAGTGCCTTATCCTAACATTGAATAGATTGACCCTGTTGATTAGTTTTGCTTGGAATAACCACATGGCCTCTTGAGCACTCCTTGGAAGATGCCTCCCTATAAAGATCACTGTGCAGAAGTAGGAACTATTAAATATAAGGACAGAACCCAAACTACTTTTGAGCCCTTTCCCTTAACCCACAGGCCTATTAAATTCAGCTGAGAAATTCTAGTTTCTTTTGCTTGAGCATTTTACCTTCCCTTCAGCTAGACTGAAGACTTTTGAAAGTCAAAGAGCAATTATTTTTGTACTAGCTGAAAACATATTTTTCACAGTGAAAGAAAAGTGCTCTAAAATGGTAGACATTGAGAGTTTAAAAGTAGGTAGGTAAAATAGAAAGATTCAATTTTAGGGAAAATAAATTATGGAAGGAAGAGAATCAGTGAGCATGCAGAAAGAAGGGAGTTTCAAATTTAACAAATTATTTAAAAATTAAATTATTTTGGCCCACCTTAATAAATTATGTCTTTGAGAAGAAATGACTAACATCTCCCTTGATTTACACACACTGAAAGAATCTATTTCTATTCTTGTCTCTAGAAAGCAATGCAAGTTCAACAGAATTAGTGGCATTATATTGTTTTCCACAGAGTTTAAAGTCATTTCAGGCTATTAAAAATTTATAGAAACAAGCAATTCCAGTTTCATCCAAAACTAATCCCCTCAAAATGAAGAATTATTCCTTGGTTACCTTTATCTTTTAAATATAAATGCAGGTGATTGCAGTTCGCAAATATTACCATCCTTTTGAATCATGACTGGAAAAATGCTCACTGGACAAATGTGAAAGACTGAAGGTATCAGAGTTTATAATTCAGATAATTTCTTCAAGTTTTGAATGTATTTAGGGCACATAGTAAAGGACTGATAATGAGAAGACACTTCCTCTGAAGAGTGTAAGGGAAAAGTCCACATGAATATTAAGATACAGAATTGTGTGATAAGAATGATTGGCCCATGCTTGCCTAGAGCACTTCTTAGAGATAGAATAGCTCCAAAGGCAAAACTTCAGTTAGTCTCTTTGAACTATTGTGTGGCAGATGCTTTTAACCAGTGATTTCTTATTAGACTCTAGAATTAACTAAGAATGTTATTAAGATGGGAAAGGTAGTTCAAGACTATAAAAAAATTACTGTTTTATCTCATCCCAATAGAGAATTAACTCCAACCAAAATTTAGCCTGGTAGGTGGGTCTTACAAAAAAACAGGAAAACTGGATCCCCCTTACAATCAACTTCTACCTAAATGGAGGGACCATACTAAGTTATCTTAAGCATTCC
>JAJIBD010012955.1:0-21011 GCA_021461705.1 Cryptotis parvus | reverse complement strand
TCTAAGAAATTTCCAGGCTGAGGTATAAGTTCAAGAACACTGATGGAGGGTCCAACTCTTCTATGGTGGTGATGGGGTGCAGTAACTTTGTACCTCAGTACTATAAGTTACTGCTATTACATGTTACATGTGCTACCCCCTTTACAGTATTACTGCATTGCCATGTTATATTGTTGTAACCCTGTAACTAAATTATAAGAAAAATTGTTTTAAAAATATGAGAGCTTTTGTAAAGCAAAGTATAAGCAAATAAGTTATACTCTGTTGAATTCTAAAGTACAACTTTCCATTCATTTTTGTTTACTTTTATTTATAGGTATCCTAACACTTCTATCAATTTCTAATCCTTCTTATTTTTAATCATAAATCATTTTTCTAAGGGTTATTGATCACTTTTCAACTAATTTAGATTTGTCTTATTTGCTTTTTTCTTTTTGGGTCACACCCGGCAATGCTCAGGGATTTCTCCTGGCTCCGCATTCAGGAATTACTCCTGGCGGTGCTCAGGGGACCATATGGGATGCCAGGGATCGAACTAGGGCCAGGATGGGCTGGCCGTGTGCAAGGAAAAACACCCTACCTGCTGGCTATCGCTCCGCCCCTGTTTTATTACTCTTATTCAGTCAACATCAAATTCTAATTTTTATAATCAAGAAAAGAAGTGTTACCTGAATCTTTTAATTCAAAGAAAATAAGAATTGAATGTAATGAACCCAGCTAGCCATTTAGATCACCATTTATTTCAATTATTGAAAAACTACAAAGTAGTATTTGTACTTTGTAGTTTTCAATAATTGAAATAAATGGTGAATCTAAGTAGTATTTGTACTTAGATTCATACAGGGAACAGATTTCATAACTTCTGGCTTTCAGAACAACCTTGATTTACAAGTAGATCTAAAAACTAAATGTATTTTTGAGTCCCTCTTCTGAAAATGTATGCCTACGCAAAGCAAAACAAACAAAAACACCTTAATAGGAATATTGTGTTTCAGTTTTTCTCATTTGTAAAATGAAACTAATATATCAAAATGTATTCCTGGTATAGTATTTCTCTTTCTCACCATAAGAGAAAAGGAATGTGAAAGTATATTGAAAACCCTCGAAAATGCCAAAGTGTAGTAAGATGTTAGAATACATGCAATAAATGTTACTATAAATTTAGTATAATTCTTATTTGAATATTGACCTAAAAGCCTAAATTCTGTGTTTTTTTAAAGGTGAAGTTAGAATTTTTAGGACAAACTTTCTCAAGACATTTTAGAATTTCCTGCTTATTTTAATTCTAGCCAAAAAGTACTGCAAAAACAGCCACTCTCATAATTCTTTCACACCTCTGCTTCCAATCCTGGCCAGACTCTCAAATACAAAAAGATGTGTTGAGATAGTCAGGGGAAAAGTTCAGTAGATGCTATTGAACCTCTAAAACAAACTTTAGAACAAAAGTAAAGACAGTTATTTTATTTATTATTTTTTTTTACTGTTTAGTTCTTCCATCTAATGTGATGGTCAATACGCCCTATTTTGCAGATTTCTGATATTTAAACATCTTAATTACCTATTATGGTTTCCTTATATTTTTAGTCCTAATTCCCAGAACCAGAACCTTTACCTACTTACTGCTCTGAAACATAATCATTTATATCTTGACACACTTGAAAACTAAGTTCAATGCTATATAGTCCACTGAACAGTATCTTTTGTAATGGAAGCACTTAGTAACAATGTATATTTATTTCCTCTAGTCCAGATCTAGTATGAACTCACAAGAGATATGGTAAAAGTGAAAAGGAAATAAAGGCCATAATACAAAGAAAGAAATATAACTTTTGTGGTGAAATATCCCCACAAACAAAATGGAAACTACTACTCAGGTAGATTAATTTTAGGTGTTTTGATGAAGTTCTTATTTTAAGGGCCATTGAATGTTGGAGATTTATTTAACAGGAAAATTTAGCAGAGTTTATGGGAACTAACCCCCACAATTTCCAGGAAACATGAAAAATGTGTCTACATTATTATTCATTCAACTGCATAATTTTTAAAAGACAAGAAAATGTTTTAATGCTTTTCTAGTCATGACAACCTGGACTCACATACTCTTAATTTTTTTTTACCTAATAGAAGAAAAACAAAAGTAAAACTAAAACCACTAACTTCAAAATCTAGGGGCCAAATCCTAAAAATAGATGAGACTCAGCTTTCATATGGAAAGAAACGCAAAGTAAAAAAAGAAGAAAACAGAAGATTTGAACTACTTCTCAAAGTTGTTAGAATTTAATGTTAAATCTCATAGATAGTTTGGTTTATGAGGAATTCTTATGAAAACATGTTTAATTATGTATGCTAATTCCTTTCTTTAAGTTTATGGACCAAACCCAGCAATGTTCAGGGCTTACTCCTGACGTGCACTCAGTAATCCCTCCTAACAGCTTCTCTGGGGACCATATGGAATCTGTCACTGTCACTGTCTTCCCGTTCATCATCGATTTGCTCGAGCGGGCCCCAGTAACATCTCCATATGACCTGTCTCATGCAAGTAGAACCCAAGGGCACCTTCTTGCTCCAGGAACATAAAGAGCCTCAAACCATTCCATCAGGTCATGGGAATGAGATCTATAATTGTTACTGGTATTTGGCATATCAAATACAACACAGGTAACTTGCCAGGCTCTGCTGTGCGGGCACCATACTCTTGTAGTCATCTCTAAATCCAGCATTTATTGATGAACCGCGTGGCCACTTGCTAGAGCCAGTAGCAGCTCTGCCCCATGTCTGTGAGTCTCTGGATCAGCATACCTGGGCTGGATTAAAAAGACTGCTATAGGGTGGATCTCAATGAGCCAGGCTGTGATGATAGGCTGATCTACTGGGTGGAGTTCTGATGAGGGGGAAGTCCAGATGTGGAAAATGGAGGCCCTCATGGAGTGGGGATGGTCTGGCTTGTTGTGAGGCTCTGCTGGGATGGCGGTCCAGGGCTAGTATCCGCCATCCCTCCCGGGCATCTCATGAGCGGCTGGGCAAAGGGAAAGCCAGTAGCAGCTCTGCCCCCATGTCTGTGAGTCTCTCTCAATAAATGATTGAAATTGGGGCCAGAGCGATGGTCCAGCAGGTAGGGCATTTGCCTTGCACTTGGCCGACCTGTTCCTATCAGGGTTTGATCCTCGGCATCCCATATTGTCCAGTGAGTACTGCCAGGAGTAATTCCTGAGTGCAGAGCCAGGAGAAACCCCTGAGCATTGCTGGGTGCGATCCAAAAAAGCAGCAACAACAACAAAAAAAAGATTAAAATTATCATTTCTACAAAAGGCATTTTATTTATTATTATTGAAGGTAAGTATTTGTCACAGATGTAGTGCTCTGAACTTTGATAGTTCCTCCTCTTTAACCATAAATAGCTCTTACTTGCCACTGAGCTTTCTCTCTTAGTTGGAAGAAAGTTGTCCTTTGAATTTTAACCTTTTTTTCTATAAACTTGTGCATTAACTCTTTGTCTCCTGGTCCCATTTTCTCAAAAAAAAGTTCTATTTAAATCAGGACTATCATATCATTAAATGGTTTTTCAATCACCTTTAAGTAGTTTTTACCCAAATGGTTTTCACCTAAAATGGTTTTCCCTTATCACCTGATTAACAACAAACAAGCAAACAAAACACACTTCTGCCCCTCTCTGTAAGAGACGTGTAGCATTAACCATGCATGGAAGAGGTGAGGGCAGGTGACGGTGTCTGTCAGCCTGGTGCAAGATTAACTGCCTTACTCACTGTACTATCTCTCTAGCCCTTATGTATAACAATCCTGTATTCATTGTTGTAACTATACATTTAAACATATTGTTTTAATTATATAGAAAAATATCACTGTCCTAGGTTAGAGATTTGGGGAACTTGTTTTGGGGGGCGGAGAATGGAGATTGCCTTTGGGCAGCACCTGGTTGTGCTCAGGTTTTACTCCAGGTTGTTTGCTCAAAGGTCCACCCATGATGGTGCTCTGGAAATTATACTCTTTGCTGGGAATTGAATTTGAGTCCAAACAAGCACTTTATTAGCTACATATACTACCTCTCTAGAAACAGTTTGGGGTTTTAGATATTATTTCTCCATAAGCTCACACAAAAATTATTGATTTAAACATACAAAGTTTATACTTTTTTGTTGCTATTAATGTTTCTCTGCATGTATTATAACAGCCATGCCTTTAAGTGAAGATTTCATTTTTTATTTGTAGATACTATGTAGATAGAAAATGTCTAAGAATTCCTATCCATACTTTTTATCACTTTATTCATACAAACTCTCATTAGTTTAAGATATATCCCAAGATAAAATGCACTGAAGTAATTTTCTTAATAACTAACAATAAAAAATATATCTACAGATATCAGGAGAGAGGGCTTAAAATCTCATGTTCTAATAAACTGCCTTCTAGAGTCACCCTTCAGGGACCACTTACTGAATATCTACCACAATGCATATACTATGCCAGGCACAAAGATAAAGATAACTAGCATATACAAATAGAGCTAAGTAAAATTTATATGGCATGCTCAGCTCACCCCTTGGGGGAAGAATGAAACAATAATCTATGTTAGCTACTGCAATGATTATGTTACTCTCAACATACAAAATGTTGAAAAATTTTGTGTATTTGTTTTTCGTGAATATATTGTGATATTAATTAGGCTTTTAAAAGGCAACAAAATTGCTATTCCTCCTGCCAGGTTAAAGGGAACAGAACATAGATAAAATATACAATACATAGAATAAGTGAATGAAAAATAAAAACAAAGCAGAAGTTTCTCAAGCTTGGCATGAAATGAGAAAAGACTGCCTTCTGTTGGGAGGTCGTCTGAGTTTTTAGAAAGATATTCTGTGAGATTTCAGAATGCCTTAAGCAGTAGTTGGGAAAATTGGAAACAATTTTAGTGGGAAGTTGCAATGGTAGTGGGATTAGGATTGAATATTGAATATCTATAAGAAACTAACAAGAATAATTTTGTTAAAAAATTAAGTAGACACCATTAAGTTCAATAAATTCAATACAAGGAAGCAATAACACAGATAGTCCAATTTAGATATAATAGTTCATTAAGGAGGTTATAATTAGCAAGACCATTACAATATATATGTTGCAATAAGCAATATAATATCAATTAATTAGTGCCTGCTAAGGGAGCAGGTGTGAGGGAAAAAGGCGGGTCTTTGGTGGTGCTGAGGACACATTAGTGACTGGTATTGGAATATTGAATACCTGAAACTACTGTACTGTTAACAAAATTTTAAATTCTGAATATCATTATATATCCACTATGATTTCTAGATTGGGCACAGCTCTTCTTTATACCCACTGGACCCAGCGTGGGACAGTTAGAATTTACCAGGAGACTACCACCCTGGCTATGTTGAGACTATTGTTTAAAATTATAGGAAGGATCATGCTAGTTTTCCCTCAAGCATGAGAGTGTGACCCTTTCAGTATACAGAGAACAAGATACTCAGAATCACCCTGGTGCAGATAATAAATAAGAAGGACCTTGTGGGTACCATCTAGATTATATGAAGCCCATGAAATTAAGATGTATTGCTTTTATACCAGCCACCTCTCTCTCCAGTGTTTTACAGAAGAGATAATCTCGGAAGAAGGGACTAGTCCTTGACATAATCATTTGCTTAGACCTGTAGTAGGGTGTGGCACCACCCTTCTGCACTCTTCTACTATCTAGAAGCTGTTTAGTTGATCTTTTCTTGACAGTGCCTCATGAGGCACCCAGGAAGGATGGTGGGTTCTAGCCCTGGCCCGCCACCCCAGCAGAGCCTCACAACAAGACAGACAACCCCCCTCCATGAGGGGCCTCCATTTTCCACATCCGAACTTCCCTCATCAGAACTCCACCCAGCATACCAGCCTATCACAGCCCGGCTCTAGCGGCTGCAAGCAGCTGCGCCGCTCATCAATAAATGCTGGATTTTTAGATGACTACAAGAATATGCTACCCACACGGCAGAGCCTGGCAAGCTACCCATGTAGTATTTGATATTCCAAATACCAGTAACTGTTATAGACCTCATTCCCATGACCTGATGTAATGGTTTGAGGCTCTTTATGTTCCTGGAGCAAGCAGGTGCCCTTGGGTTCTATTAGCATGAGACAGGTCATATGGAGATGTTACAGGGGCCCGCTTGAGCAAATCGATGATGAACAGGAAGACAGTGATACAGTGAAATAAAGTTTAATTTTTTTAGAAAAAGATTTCAGAATGCATAAAGGGAGTTTTCAGGCAAGGGAGAGAACAATCTTGAATGCTAGATGAACAGCTTTAGAATTCATTTATCAAATAAAATGGGGGGGTAATCGAAGTATTTGAGCAGGAGAGTAAAATATACATAACTGTGTTCAGAAATAAGACTGTGGTTGGTGGGCATGTGCATGCATTTACATGCATGTGCATAAGTGCCTAATGTACACTACTGACCCAAAAATACTTCCATTCAACCTGGTAAGTAATTGCTCTTAACATGGATATAAGGCCTCCATTCTTTTGGTTAATGAGAAATAATCAAGAATATTCTGAGGATAATGCGTCCAGGTACACACAAGTCTAATATCAGGAACTCTGCCCTCTCTGTTAGGTTGGAGCATGGACACCAGGTGGGAAGCAAGGACAGTGTCCTAGGTCCTGAATTCTCTGAGGAAGACGCTGAGCGAGAAAACTTGTAGATTCTCTCCATGCAGATTGAAAACTATCTACCTTTCTCCATGCTGGGTTTGATCTGTAGTACTTTACAGAAAGGACTGAAATGCTACTAATCCTAGAATCTTGGGTTCTGCTTAGCGCAAGAGTCTAGAAATTGTTCCATCTCCACTGTAGATGCAAAATTCCTCTCACCTGAATGGTGCATTAGTTTTCTAGGATAGCCATAAAAAAATTAGATGGGTTAAATCAACAGAAAGATTCCTCCTAGCTTTCTGGAGTTCCTGTGATGACTGGCTGTCCTTGGCATGTCTTGGCTTATTGATACAACACTCCAACTTTGTCTTTGTCTTTACTGGCCTTATCCCCAGATTTCCTCTCTGTCTTAAAGATTAGTGGCCACACTAAAACAGTATGACTTCACCTTCACTCGATTATATCTGTGAAGACCTACTTCCAAATAAAGTCATATTCAGAGATTCCAGAGATTAGGACACCAACATATCTTTTAGGGGCACAGAATTCAAACAAAACAATTGGCTTGTTGTTCCCTAAAGATAAAATGCATGTCTCCCACCATTCAATGGCTGTCTCTGATTCAGTGACCTAATATTCTAACAAAGAATTTACTGAGTCATGAGTGTTCAGGATACCAGGAGGTGGGGACACAAGGGCCTACAAGTGCCTGAAAAAAAATCAAATTTTAACCTCCCAGTATTCCTGGATTTCCACCCCAAACAAATTCTAGTCTCTGGAAAGGAATCATAAATAGGTATGGTCCACTTGAAGTGATGAAACATTAAGATAATCCAATCTGACTTTTTAACCTCGTTAATCTCAATACCTTAGAAGTTTCACAACCAGATCATTATACTGTTTTGAGCAGTTCTATAAAATTTATGCAGGTACATATGTGTGAGGGACATAGAGAATTATGATGCTCACCTACAAAAGGCAATGTGGTTCAAACTTTTGTCCTGAGGTCAAAATTTATTTTGTCTTGAGACCAAAATATATGCACCAGAAGGGTATTTAAAGGACCATCACTAACACGAACAGAAACAAGTATCGGTACACTTCTATCTTATTTTATTTCATGCAAATCTTCAGGTAAAAAAGACAAAAACTTCACAAACCTCTGAAGTAAAAGTCAATTAAGTTTCTATTACTTCTTTTTAATTGCAAGCTGAAATTAGTTAAAACTTTAACATGTTGCACATAAGGAGTTTAGGCTTAATGCTATTCTTCACATATTTTTATGTTCACACTGACCCAGGATGACAATAGTTTGATTATAATTTATCACAATTGTCATAGTTCTTTACCTACTAAAGTAAATATACTAGAATAAATTATTTGCTTAGTAACTCACAAAAATTAACTGAAAACTGCTCACCTTACTAAATCCTGTTTCATTAATTATGGGCTTCTATGAATATTTAGTTTTCTTCTCATCACATAGAAATACTGGGAAAATAATTATATGCCATAAGGATTACCTTCATAGGGATATGAAAAAGAAAGCCAATGAGTTGTTGAACAGTTATGTATCATGTCAACAAATGAATATGAATCACAGTCATTCTCCCAGAATTACTGATCTGTGAAATTGTTGCTCTGCAGCCTGACATAGACTTGATTGGATCACGTCATACACAAAAGTAATGCACCGTACCTAATGTCAATCCCTTCTAGAACACAGGTGGGTAAAAATATACTTACATTTTGAATTCAAATCCAAAATTTTTAAATTAATAAAGTATGCATTCATTTAAACTTATAGATATTTACTTGTTGGATTGCGGTCTAGGCATTTCAGTTTTAACATCAGCTTGTCCTGCAGGGAGCATAAACTAACTGAATCACATCCACTTCAGTGCTCCTGGGGGTTGACCCTACCCCACCAGGGCACACCCAATCCTCTCTGTTTAACTTTAACCTCTCCTTGTATCCTTCTTCCTCTACCTGTTAGTCACATTGTCTCCTAATCAGACAACTTGTCTGATTACAACTTAGAAAGTTAAAACTTCTTTCTGATGGCTTTGGATTTTGTATATGTAAGTGAAATGTTGCTTTTCTCTTTCCTTTATATCCTTTACATAGTTCTATGTTAGAGCAATGTCCTTTTTTATAGACTCAGGAAGATAGTCAATTCCATGCTTTTGTAATTTAAGAGTTAATTAACTCTGAAATATTTACTTCTGGGTCATCCATCATGTTTACCTGACTTAAACCTCAGTTGCCCTCAGATTGACCTTAGGTCTTTATAACTCAAAAGGAGGGTCCCACTATGGGACTTGGATGGACCCAGCACAAGCCATGAGTAAGCTACCTTGGCCTAGCATGGGACAGGCTAAACACCATACAAAGAGTAATAAGTTAAGAGTACTTTCATGGAACAGACTCACACATGGCCTATAAAGAAGTGACTGAGTAAGGACCTTGTTGGGGTTAGAAAAAACTAATTTGGCCTGAGGATTGTAGTCTGGGTTATATGGTAAGATGTGCCCAGAAAAACCACCCTTTGCATGAGTTCAGAGAGACCATGTTAAACTTATCCAGGGTGCTGATAAAAGTCTATATCTTTTACTGTGTTTATACAAAATGACTAGAAATATCATTGAGATACAAATTTAATATGATTATTCATGGGTTATAGGCAAAGGAAATGAGAAAGAGATAAGCCCTTAGATGAATCTGATCCTTGAGCAGAATTCCTAGAAGGAATTTGAAGTACTGTAGCCCTAGACAGAATTATCCCTTAGGTGGATCCTCTATAAGATTGTCCCCACAAGGAATGGACTTTACATCAGTTCATTGTTTACCTCCTACCTGGAACTCTCTACCCTCAACCCTTCATAATATCTCAATAACTAACTGACTTCACTTCAATTAAATGGGCAATGAATAACAACAGCCTGTGGCCCTGTTCCTTCTTCAATCAATCGGGGATGGTCTTCAGTCTCAAATGTACCAGGGTACCTTGCCATATCCCAACACTTACCAATTTATAAAATTAAAGTATATTATGATGCAGAGCCAAGGATATATGAAGCATTAGGTTGAACCCAAAATAAATAAATACATGTGAATAAATATATAACTCCACTTTATTACAGGATAATATTTGGATACAGTTGTAAAGCATCTACATGATCTTATTTACATTTTTGTTTTGTTTTTCCTGTACTTAATTGCTCTCCTCTTAAAACATATTAAAACTTGCTTAACAGCCTATAAACAAGATAAATATACTTATTATTCATGGCTTTATTCACTAGTTACTCTGACAACAAATACAAAACTAGGATTAGGTTCTTATTAAAAATCTATTTCTGGGATCTGCAGTGCTAGTACAATGGGCCAGGTGCTTGCCTTACCCAAAGCCAGCATGGGTCCTATCTCCAGCATCCCTTCTGGTCTCTATTAGCCCACCAGGAGCTACCCTTGAGTGTTACTGGGACTGTCCTCAAAACAAAAACAGAAATCCTTTGTTGTGGGGATGAGTAATAGCACAACAAGTAGAGCATTGGCCTTCACATAGCTGATCTGAGTTTGAGCTTCAGCATTCCATATGGTCTCCCCAGCATCCCAGGAGTGATCACTGAGTGCAGAGCCAGAAGCAAGCCCTTAGCATCACAAGATGTAGTCAAAATCCAAAAAAGAAAAAAAACATCTGTATTTAACTTTCATAAAATTGAGCAAAATTTACTGTTTATATATTTTTTAAAATCTGTTTCCACTTTATTTCAACACCATGGTTTACAAAGTTTTTCATAACATTTTCAATACAAGCATTCAACACTCAACTGCCACCAGTGTGACCTTGTTCCACCCTTGTCTCCATTTCCCCAGACCCCCTACCAAGACTGCTCCCTTAGCAGTCATAATACAGTCCGTTTTATGTTGCTTGCTACAACTAAACAGCAGAGGTCAATTTTGGTGGAAGACAGAAACACCAGACATAAAAGGGGCAGAATAAATGTGGGTGGGATGGGATGAGATGAGTAAGGGGACATGGATGCATCAGGGTATGAGGATACACAGTGGGGATGAGGAGGAGAGGAGTGTTTCTTGTAGATTCCAGATAGCCCCAGTGTAGGAGCTATAAGGCAATTGTAACCCAGGAAGAGGATGATTTGTTTGATTTACGCTTCCAAAAGGCCCTTTGACTATCAGTTGAGAGGGACTGAAGAGAGACAACACACATACAGAGAGAGCAAAAGCTCTGTCTCAGGAAGGAGATGAAGGATAATGAGTTGGAAGGGTTTTACTGGAGATGAGGAATGACTGGAGACACACAGTGAGGCTAGAACTGTATTACACAAAGAAATTAGGAAATGAGTGGTTTCTATTTCTAGACATTCATTAATCTTTAACTTTATTTATTCATCATTAATCAATCAATTAATTAAATAATTAATTAATTTTGCTTTTGGGTCACACCTGGCCATGCTCAGGGGTTACTCCTGGCAGTGCTCAGGGGACCATATGGAATGCCAGGGATCAAACCCGGTTGGCCACATGTAAGGCAAACCCTACCCTCTGGACTATTGCTCCAGCCCCTCTCTTTAATAACAACTTTTAACTAGCACCTTCCAATTATTCTTGTTAATTTTCATACATTAAAAGTTGATTATGCAATAGCTTAGTAAACCCTCAGACAAGGAATTAATATCCCTTAATGCTTCATTGGCCTGGCCCCATCAAATGAAACAATACCCGTTTTCTCCACCCTGGTCTTTTCATGTTATGAGTGTGTTTCTTTCCTGTATCTATAGTATGAGCTATAATTCTAATCCATCTTTGCATTATTTGAGTATGTTTCTTTTCTATATCCTATAGTATAACTTGTATAATCTGTAATGTTGATGGGTTCCTGTATTACTATCACCACAATTAGTTTCTGTGGTTGATGACAACAGAGGTCAGTCTATTTTCCCACAACTCTATGTCAAGCACACAATAAGGAGTCTGGCATAAAGAAGGACCTAATAAACATTTCATGAAGGAATCAATATAGAAAGTAAAAAAATTCAACATTAGCAAGGTAATTTTCCTCTGTGTTTATTAAATGTGAATTATAGCTAATTAATTCTTTGTTCTTTCATTCAAATGCTTAAAAGACAATGCTTATCCTAAGTAAATCCTTAAACTATAAAGTGTCAGAATATCACCATCTGGTTTTTCCTCAGCAAGTATTCAAATTTCATAGACTTTAGATTGACTGTGGACTTAAGAACATAAACTGCTCACCAAAATCATTCCTATGAACATGAATGTAAAATGCTTAACAACTGTAAGTAAAGCAAATCCTGCAGTGTATAAAAAATAGACATGTTATAACCAACATAGCTTTCCTACAGAAATAATAGATGACTTAATATTTGTAAACCATTTAACCGTTTTAAAATTTAGTAATCTTACAGGGGAAAAAAAGCAGACATATATAATCTCAAAATATTTTTTTTAAGTTTATTTACTAAAACTCAGCATTTGTTCATGGTAGGAAAATAGCAACATACTAGAAATGTAAGGAAAATTAAAATAAAAAATGACAGCGACAAATAGCATAAAATAGGAAATGCCCACATCGAACTCATGATTTAAGATCAAATATAGGCAGCACAGAATACTACTATATTCATGGGGCAAAGCCCAAGACAACAAGACCAAAGCAAAAATCATTTTTACTTTTAAACAAATATGATTATGAATTTAATGGGATATTCTTAGCAATCTATTACCATTATTTAATTTCTTCTCTTTTTAATTACCTCCAGTTAAACCTGAAATTAATCTCAGAATAATACATAGAAATAGAAAAAAAAAGGAATAGAGAAAATAAATAGAAAACAAAAGTAGTTACGGCAGAACTCACCTAACAAGGTTACTCTTTATAAGGCCTTGATTTTTCTTACTGTGAGAAAACACATTGAAGTAACAACAAATGCTCAAACACATTGTTCTTTGCCTTCAAAAAAACTGTTGGTGAATTAAAGTTAGCAGAGGGAAGGGGAACTCCAGCTGGGAAAGGGGTTCTGCAGAATGGGGATAAAGGGACTAGTGTTTCTCTGGTAGTAGATGCAGTATGGTAACTGGTTTTAGGGACAATACTGGATATCACTAGATAGGCAGATAAACCATCATTTAAATCATTTTAAAAGTCATCAAAAATATGTTATAGGGCCACAAAGGTAGCTAATGCTCAAACCCAATCATGAATGGCTGTGTGATTTCATGGTGACGAAATAAAACAAGAGCAAAGACTAAGCTTGCCAACACTAACCCCATAGAAATAAAGAGGGTGTTGCAGGTGTGGCTGCGGTGCACAGCTGTGTTGGCAGGTGGCAGACAGAATACAGTCTTGTCCACACCCAGGGCTGTGCCCTGTGGGCCCTGGATGGTTGATGGTCTGACATAGAAAAAGACTGGGCCCCTGGGGTGAAGCCAGAGACACTGCAGAGCCTGACAAGCTACCCGTGGTGTATTTGATATGCCAAAAACAGAATAATGGACCTCATTCCCAAACAATGGAGACATTACTGGCACCCACTCAAGCAAATCGATGAACTACAGGAAGACAAGTGATACTCATGCATAAATAAATATGTTATTTTTCAACCACTTTGATACCACTAGTATACACATTTTACACATGGCAGAACTAAGGCTAAAAGTTATGTAACTTGTCCAAGTCACAGAGCTACTAAATGGTAGACACAGATTTGAACTCAAATTGTCTCTCAAGTGTACCCTTTTTTTTAACCACTAAATTATCCTATCTTCACTTTGTAAAATCACTCTTCACTTACAGTATGTAGTCTTTGAAAGCAAAGAACAAAAAAATTAAAAAATAAATTTTTAAGAAAAGGAAGAAAGAAAGAATAAAAGGAAGGAAGGAAGGAAGGAAGGAAGGAAGGAAGGAAGGAAGGAAGGAAGGAAGGAAGGAAGGAAGGAAGGAAGGAAGGAAGGAAGGAAGGAAGGAAGGAAGGAAGGAAGGAAGGAAGGAGGAGGAAGGAAGGAGGAAGGAGGAGGAGGAAGGAAGGAAGGAGGAAGGAAGGAAGGAAGGAGAGGAGGAGAGGGAGGGAGGGAAGGAGGAAGGGAGGGAGGGAGAGAGGAAGGGAGGGAGGAAAAAGGATGAAGGGAGGGAGGGAGAAAAAAAGAAAGGAAGGAGTAAGTAACAGAGAGAGAAAGGAAAAGAACAAATGAAAGGAAAGCAGTAGGCAACCACACTTCCTCAAAGGAGATATGAGGCTTAAAGGCAGGACTCGTAAGGGCACATACTGGAGCCAAGACTTCTTTTAATAAAACTGGAAAAGGGTGATCTGCTTTCCCACAGAAATTCTGGAAACACATATGCTGTCCAACTTTAGAAATGTAAAATTCTTCATGTTTTTGATCTGTGGACCAAAGGAAAAACTACAAATTCCACTGTTTGGAACATTTAATGGAAGAGCTTAAAGGAAACCATTATTTTAATCATGGTACCTACCAGCACTATGAGAATCCAAGCTCTGTCAACATTTCTTTATAAATTTACTATTAGGACTTCTAAGTCATCCAATATTATTCAGCTAGAGTTTTAAAAACCTGAAATGCTAGATCTTAAATTGTGCGTAATATTTTCCAAGAATTAGGAGGAAAATGGATATCATGTGATAGGCACAAGAGAAAAATGCTCGCTTAATGCAGGATTTTTAACAGTTATTAGCTATCGTTCATTTTGTTTTTCTTGCTTTGGAAACAGATTCATGGGAAATGAGTTCATCTGAATAGAAGAACCTATTTTTCACAAACTATTACCAACAAATTAAAAGTTTAGTATGCTATATATAGTTTCATAAGCAAATAAAACAAATGTATCCACTTTCTGAGTCTGTAACAAAAGCCTGGAATTTCATAAAGATTACTTTTAAGAACACTGGCACTTATTTTTAGCCAAAGCTATAAAAAAAATGAAAGAAGTCATTTATAATCCTTTCCAGTATATTCCAGATAAATAGAAACAAAAATAGAATGAATTAAGATCTATTCAATCACTTTTAGAACTTCAACAATACTGAGTTAAAATCCTTCCTCAGAAAGGGTTAAAGCTGCAAATATTCTGATTCTTTTTAACATACTTCTATGCCTCAATACATTATATTTCTTAATAGTTTTTCTTCTTTTGTCCTTCAGATGACTCACCTTTAATATAAGAAATACATCAAATTATGAAGGCAAGTAAGATAAATACATTTAACTACTCAGTCTGGGCACATAGTTCATTTCATCATTCATCATGCATGAGAATCATGATAAATGGTTTGTAGGATCACATTAAATATCTAAATCAGAAGAGAGCAAATGAAACAATGCAATTCATTTAACTTACTATTGCCCATCTGCACAATCACAACACATAAAGAGAACAAGCCCCTCATAATGCTGGAAAATTAGACAGTGAATTTCCCAGGCCACACAACTAAAATAAAGCTTTTATATCATTTTTGCTAATTTTTCCAATTCTATTTTTCCTCAGAACGTCTTAAAAATATATAGTCTAGAGGCTTCTTAACTTTTTCTGCATGAATCCACTTTTGCAGAAGAAACTTTTATGTGACACCCCCCCAGTATATAAACACATAAAATAGGCATCATATGAAACATTTACTGGTAACAAATCATAAAGACATTTATTTTAATATAATTTTTAAGTTTCAGTTTTAACACTTAAAATTTAAGAATTTATAATGTACAATAAATATCACTTGATCACTTGACATCCCGTTATTCATTGATTTGCTCGAGCGGGCACCAGTATCATTTCCATTTGACCCTATCATGTGCCAGTGTAGCCCAATGGAATCTGGTTGCTTCAGGAATACGAAGAGCCTCAAACCATTCATTCAGGGTCTTGACAAAGAAGTCTGACCATCTTGTAGGTGGACGGCCACGTGATCTTTTGACATCCTGTGGGATCCAGTCAGTAATGGCTCTAGTCTAGCGGTCATCTCCAAATCGCATTACATGTCCAGCCCATCTGATTTTCCATGCCTTGGCAAACGAGACAGCGTCCCTGACTCTGGAACAGTGATGGAGGTCAGAGCTCCGGATTCCTTCTTTCACTTGAGTGAGGCGTGATATTCCAAGCAATAAATATAATTTTTAATTGCATCATTTATTTTGTTTTTAGAGCCACAGTAACTTCTTGGAGCTTACTCCTAGCTTTGTGCTTAGGGATCACCCCTAGTGATGCAAAGAGATGATATATGGTGTCAGAGATAGAACTTGGATAAGCTACAAGCACTGTCTCTGGCACCAAGAAATACCAACTTTAAACTCCCTTTGTTTCCTAGATACTTAATAACCAGTTGTGTATTGGAGGTCAAAGTAAACTTAATTTTATTTTCAAGTAGGTTCTGATAATGCATATAAAAAATCACTGTTTTACTTAACAGATTTTTTCCATCTGTATTTACTTCACACAGTAAATGTCTGCAGCAAATACTAATGAATAAGGCCCCCTAATAAGCCCATTTCAAAGAATCTAATAAAATTTTGAAATTATGAATATTCAAGTTTTTTCACCATTATGCTTTATATACTGGTTCACACAATTTTATGAAGTGCCTATTTTTGTCTAATATTAAATAAAATGGTCTTAAAGTGAATTGATTCATATGACAACATAATCTAAATATAGATGACTTTTGTAAGTAGAAATCATGTTAAATTTCTCAAGCTAAATAGCTTACTGTAAGTAAGAGTCAAAAGTTCAAACACTCAGCCCAAGTTGATCCAAACCTCTTAGGCTGAAAATAATACAAAAGCAGCCTTTTCCATGAAATGG
The DNA here is from genome assembly GCA_021461705.1 of Cryptotis parvus. Taxonomy (NCBI): domain Eukaryota; kingdom Metazoa; phylum Chordata; class Mammalia; order Eulipotyphla; family Soricidae; genus Cryptotis; species Cryptotis parvus. The sequence goes on along the minus strand of JAJIBD010012955.1, from coordinate 4,485 downwards.
TCTGTATTTCCTGTTTTTAGCTAGCTGAAAATGAAATAGGAACAATACTTATTATGGCTTGTCATTGCTTCTACTTTTGGTTTCAAAACACCAAGGAAAGACTATGTGCATGACAAACCAAAAGAAAAAAAAAACTTGGTGAAGAGGTATTCTGGGAAAAGAAAAAGACTTAATGAGAACAAAATTTCCTAACTTGACCACCAGTTAACTAAAGCTTGGATGCCTGATGTATTATGAGTCACTAGAAACTTGCTTCAAAATAACATAAGAAGGTCTTGGACTAGATCATTACTGGATGGAGTATATTGTTAATAATACTTTTTTAATTAAGCAGAAACAGTTATTCAAAGGGTAAAGTGGAACTCATGTGAATTTCTTTTAACAGACTACTCTGGAAATAAGAAAACCCAACTAACTTGTGAGACAGACAGTCTGATAGTGTTATTCACCACATTCATCCAGAAATTTTAAGCAAAGTCACAGCTCTCATCAACAAGATTGGTAACAAATCTTCACAGGAAGAGTGTGGAATTGTTAAAGACAACACACAGGAAGTTTCCAAAGTAAAGTTCCAAAGTTTTATTGCAAAAAGAAACATTTTAGTTTTCAAAAAAAAAAGTCAAGTTAATGCTGTTGTCTCTAACTTAATTTCTTGCATTTTTTACAATGAAAACGTCTGATTATGCGCACTTGATTACAAAAGCAAATTTGGCTTGAAATTTGGCTTGATAGCACACTGGGAGGGCGTTTGACATGCATGCGGCTGACCAGGATTCAATCCCCGGCATCCCATATGGTCCCCCGCAGCACTGCCAGGAGTAATTCCTGAGCAAAGAGACAGGAGTAACCCCTGAGCATCACTGGGTGTGATCCAAAAAAAGAAACAAAACACTAAGCTGCTGAATCTTTTAGGGGTAGATTAATTTCCCGGATGAAAAACTCAGACCTTCTCGAAATGGGAGTGGGCAACGACTCTCCCCTCCCTGAGAGGTCGACAGTCACTACACCCAACCTCCTTCCATATATAAAGTCCCAGCTCCACAGCTCCTAAAGCACAGCATGTGCGCTGCTTGACGTCTCTGTATTTCACAGTGCTAACAAACCAGGAGGCCAGCACCAAATTCTATGGAAAACATATAGAGAATTCCATTCACTTGTCACTTGTATCACTTGTCTTCCCATTGTTCATCGATTTGCTCAAGTGGGCGCCAGTGACATCTCCATTCATTGGGAATGAGGTCCATTATTGTTACTGTTTTTGGCATATCGAGTACACTACAGGTAGCTTGCCAGGTCCCAGGGACCCAGTCATTTTCTATGTCAGACCATCCACCATCCAGGACCCACCGGGCAGAGTCCGGGTGTAGACAAGCCTGTCTCCTGTCTGCCACCTGCCAATGCAGCCTGGCACTGCAGCCACATCTGCAACACCTGGAATTTGGAATTCTTAGACTAGAAGACAGTGTTAAGCTCAGTAAGTGTGAAACAACAAAAAAGCACCAATCAGCTCAGTACATCCTCAGATAATGCATGAGTAACACTAGTGAGAGCGATAACAATCAACACAAATTGACTTACATTGCTTTATTTTCTGATAATTCCATTTGCCATCTTATTTTAACAAACAATATGAAATAAATTTGTCTGTGCCTCATAAGGGGCTCTGGGGATGAATGGGAAACAGAGCATTTTTTTCCTAAAAAATAAGCAAATGGAAGCTTTGGGTCTCTTCTCTATGATCCCCTCATGATAAACAATAAACTATGAAGTTGTCTTACAGGATTAACTCAACTTTGGAAGCGGTGAGCTAATTGTCTTTATCAAGTGAGCCACATGATAGGTCCCACAAAGTATCACCATCGGTTCCAATGATGTCCTCAAGGGGAAAGTACCTCCTTCCTAAGAATTCATATCACTGCCTCCTCTCTGAGTGTACAAAATGTATTATAGTATCAAAGATTTTTTAGAGATCTTAAAGCAAAGAAACCTTTGAACAATATTTTTTAAAGTATTTTATTATACCACCATGAGATATACAATTACAAAGATATACAATTAAAAAAGTTCATATTTGGGTTTTGGTCATACAGTGTTCCAGCACCCATCCCTCCACCAGTGCCCATCTCCCACCACCAATGTCCCAGTTCCCTCCCCCTCCCCAGCCCGCCTCCATGGCAGGTTCTTTATTTCTTTTCCTTTCTCTCTCTTTACTCCCCTTCCAGACTATGGATTACAGAACATACATTAAAAGGGTTGTCATGTGTATCTTTTTGCCTCTATTTAATGCTCAGTTCTAGGTTGGTATTAGTACCCTCGACAATTATTAGCACACTGTTCCATTTTCTGTCTTACCTAGCCTCTGACTCCCACACATTTGTGATAATTTCCACCTTTGACAAGACCTCCTGATCCATGTTTCACTTGACCTTGGATATTGGTATCATAATATGTACATATATATTTATGTCATGCAAATAAATGCAGCCATTTTGTATCTGTCTCTCTCCTTCTGGCTAATTTCACTCAACATAATCTTCTCCATGTCCATCCATTTATAGGCAAATTTTATAACTTCATTTTTTCTAACAGCTGCATAGTATTCCATTGTGTAGATGTACCAAAGCTTCTTTATCCAGTCATTGATTCTCGGGCACTCTGGTTGTTTCCAGATTCTGGCTATTGTGAATAATGCTGGTATGAACATAAAAGTAGGGATGGTGTTTCTGCTGCGTATTTTTGGCTTCCCAGAGTAGATTCCCAGGAGTGGTATGGCTGGGTCAAATGGGATTTGAGACAATATTTGAACCTAGTATTTCTCAAGTTTCTGGAGCCAAGGACCCCTTCTCTATATTCTATCCTTTAATAACAATATGTACATATAGGCTTAAGAGTACCAGGTCTTCCCAAATCAGTTCCATTTCCCATGTGTGACCTTGTTTTCAACTCATTTCCCATAAGTGACCTTGTTTTCAACTATATCCTTGATCCCATGTGTTCTCTCCAACTAATATGATAAGATAAAAAAATTTTAATTAAGTGTGACATTGACAAATCACTTTGTTTATTTTTGTTTTTTTTTTCCTTTTGGTGTCACACCCGGCAATGCTCAGGGGTTACTCCTGGCTCTGCACTCAGGAATTACTCCCTGGCGGTGCTCAGGGGACCATATGAGAAGCCGGGATCAAACCTGGGTCAGCCGTGTGCAAGGCAAACGCCCTATCCTCTGGACTATAGCTCCAGCCCCTGACAAATCACTTTGTGATGCAATATTTCTGGATGCTTGTTTTAATCTGAAAATATGATGCACCCCCATAAATAAGTCATTCACAAGGAAATATAAAAAAATAAAATATCCAAAGAGAAAAAAAACTCAGGACTTATTATCATTTGAGACCCAGACAAAAAGAGACTAAATTGTATAATCTATTGATGCTAACACATACAGAAAGTTTGTATGTCCCTACAAAGGATGAAAAGTAATGAGACAGTAGAACTGAGGCACAGATTTAGGTATCATGAACCTCCTCGTCCATTGGTTTGCAGATACCATTAGTCCCATCAAAAGGTCTAGGCCCAGCTGCCTGGAAGTGAGGGCACCCATCCTGAGAGTGCAGGGCTTGGCAGGACTAGGAGCCAGACTCCAGCAACTGGAAGAGCAGAGGGTGCCTGAGCAGAACCAGTGCTGGAATAATAACTCTACCAAGATCAGAGCATGATGTCAAGCAAGAAATGGGTTAGGACTCCTGGGAATGTACCCTGGGAGGCCAAAAACATGCAGCAGAAACATCTTCTATACTTCTATGTTCATAGCAGCACTATTCACAATAGCCAGAATCTGGAAACAACCAGAGTGCCAGAGAACTGAAGACTGGATGAAGAAACTGTGGTACATCTACACAATGGAATACTATGCAGCTGTTAGGAAAAACAAAGTTATGAAATTAGCCTGTAGATGAATGGACATGAAGAGTAATGATGAGTAAAATTAGCAAGAAGGGAAAAGGACAGATATAGAATTACTGCATTTATCTGTGGGATATAAAAAAGAAAAGATAACATGGTACCAATATCGAAAAACATGGATAAGGAGGTTTTGTCAGTAGGTGGAATCTACCACAATTGTGTGGGAATCAGAGGTTAGGTAAGACAGAGAAAGTAACAGTGTACTAATAATTGTTGGAAATAATAATACCAGCCTAGAACTGAGCATTGAATGTAGGCAAAGTAATATACATGATAACCTCTAAACATATGTATTGCAAGCCACAATGTGTAAGAGAATAGAAAGAGAAAGAGGACAGCTAGAGAGAGAGAGAGAGAGAGAGAGAGAGAGAGAAAACAGGCGAAAGTACCTGCCATAGAGGCAGGCTGGGAGATGGGACAGGGAATCAGGGGACACTGGTGGTGGGATGTGGGCACTGGTGGAGGGTGGGTGCTGGAACACTGTATGACAGAAACCCAAACATGAGCATCTTTGTAACTGCA
>JAJIBD010012954.1:0-46794 GCA_021461705.1 Cryptotis parvus | reverse complement strand
TGATCAGCCACTTGCATGGCAAGCACCTTAGCCACTGGACTATCACTCTGGCTACACACTCTACTTAATACTATTATGCTTTGCTGAAATTTCCTAGTTTCTAAACAATTGTTAGGTATTTGTTAAGTTCTTCTCTTCTGAAGTCTCTAAATATGTACATTTTGATTTAAGTATTAGTCAGGACCAGAGATGCAGTTTGTCAGTTATGATCCCTCAGTGCAGAGCCAGGAGTAAGCTCTGAGCACAGTTGAGTGTGGCCCAAAACAAACAAAACAATAGATTAATTAATATCCAGTTAAATTAACTTTGATTCAATAAATGAATTTTAATTAAGTTTATTTACATATTTATTGTTTAGTGAAACTTTTCCAGCCCCATTTGTTTTGCATTCCTTTCTATTTCCTTTGTGATCCAATCCTACATTTTGAATATCAATGCTTTGCTTTGTCTTTACTTTTAGCAAAGAATGCCTTTTGATGAGAGCAATTCTATCTCATTAGACTTTAGGTAACTAAAGACCTGGAGCAGATTTGTTATAGAAAAAAAGTTATCAAATGAAATAATCAGAATATTTTATAACAAAAGACATCCTAAATGCTAATATTTTTGTTGCTCTCTTGTAGTCATTGTTTTGTGGGGTGGTGTTGGGCGACAAACATCTGTGCACAGTGCTCACTTCTGGCTCTACGCTCAAGGATGACCCCTAGCAGAACTCAAAGAACTGAAGATGAGTCAGCTGAGTGCACGGCATGCAGGCTAACCACTGTGCTACTTCTCCAAGGGCCTCCTGTTGTTTATGTTCTATGTCAAAGCTCATTAGCTTCTTTGTTCTTCCATTCAAAGGCACCACCAAAAAATGAGAGAATATTCTTATTTCTACATTAACATTATTTCTTTAAAGGTGTTTTGGGAATGCAGCATACATGCACTTTCCAAATACATATTTTATAATATCCATAGTTCTATGCATACTTAAATGAAGCAATTATTAGAATCGACTTCAGATGCAAAACTAATATGCATGCTAGGTAAATAATTTGGTTCAAAGATGCTTAAAGTCTTGTAATTTTTTCTCTTACATGATATTTTACTGAAGCTAGGTCATGCTTGAGATTCTTTTACATTTTTTTCCTCAAAGAGTGCTTCTTTCTTTCTTTGCATAGATGCTGTATATCCACATTCTAAGGCACTTTCCCCTAAAAAACATTTTTAAATACTCAATACTTATCTATATCACAAATACCACCCTTTTCCTTTTTACAAGTTTTATAAAAACAAAAGTGATTTGGCTTCCAGGATGATGTGTGAAAAAGGCACTAGCTATTTGTGGTTAATTCCATAGGATTTCCATAAACAATTAATACAAACGAACTTTAAAATAAGCAGTTTTGAGTCTTGCCTGATTTTTCCTTTTGTCCCTGTTATGATGTTCTTTAAAATCATGAAAGGAGTCCTAGAAATACAGCCAAACTGTAAGTAGTTTTGCTCTGAAAGATTAAAATAATCACCTTTCAGTCTCTGTCTTTGCCGTTATATAAAATCGGTCCTAGCATTTTGCTCAGCTAGATAGCAATTATTAGCAAGAAATTTCTTTAAACTGTTGCCCCAAAGTCATTATTCACTCAGGGTTACAACCCAGTTAATTTTGGGAGGGTGCTGTTCGAAGAGACCCGAACTATGCCGCCTTTTATGGACATTGCTTTTTTTCTCTTATTTCTAATTAGTGTGAAAAGGTTCCAAATAGGAGTCAGCCTAGAGGAAGTCTGTCTCACAGACAGATTCTAACTCACACGGGCAACAGTTTTGTTTTGCTGTTAAATAAAGAGCTAAATCAGTAAGAACTTACAATTTATCATGGAGCTTAAATATTGATTTTTTTTACAAAATTCTGAGCTTTTTAAAAAAATTAACTAGAGAAGACATTTCATTATGACTTAGTATAAATGATAATGTGTTTACAATGTTCCCTGCAGTAGAACTGTAGAGTTCTCACAATTTTTCTTCATTTACTTTGTAAATGAATTTTGCTCTTTTGTCTTTGCTGTTTTATTCATGTAAGCCACAGAAACAGATTTTCTATCAACAATTATAATAGTGTAAGAAAATATTTGTTCTGTTTTTTCTGCAACATGCAGCTCACATTGTATTACAGATTACTGTTTTCTTCCAACATAAACCGCCAGCCCATAATTAGCAAGTATGTATTTATAATGGGAGTAAATATGCTTCTCACTGAACATCTGAAATTTGCCCTAGGTGAATCAGTTGGAAAACTGTATCTGAACCAGAATAGAGCTCAGGTTTCCAATTCACTTTTGACCACAGAACGATCAGGCTTAAGTGTACATTGTTAGCAAAATCTTGAGCTGGTCCTCTGACACTCAATAATTATATGTACTATAATAAGTGTGTTTTCTTTGGTAAAATTAAATGTCTAACTTTTACTTCTTTCCAAAATGCCTAATGCATTTTACATGCACAGACTGAGTTCAAAAAATGTTTTTGAATGAATTTATGAATGAATTTCATAATGCTGCTGCCCTCCAACAAAGCTTTTACATTAATGCTTTTTAAATATACTTAGCAGAAATAACATGTATTGGTATATTTTTAGTGTTTTACAATGGAATTTTATTCATTAAATTATAAGATTCAAAGTCTTGTCATTCAGATTGGAAAACACTTGAAAAGATAAAATGTTATAATAGCTTATTGACTTGATATGAAGTTGTAAATTCATAAATAAACAGGAAGCAAAGTTTAATTACAAATGTGTATTTACTTTTAAAATAAATCAAGTGAGAATTAATTAATAAAACACTACCCACTATGGAGACTAAAGGTCACTGAAAATATTTTGATGAAAAAAAGTGCCAATAGAATGCCAATTTATATGTGTAGATGAAAAGTTGAAAATGAGTGCTCAGAAGCCAATGAGCAAGCTTTATACTTTTTGCCTACTTCTGATTTTAACTTACATAATCTTCAAATTCAATGGCAAGCTTCTTCATTTTTTCTTTTGCTAGAATCATAGTTTTTTCTTACTGCATAGTTTATAAAAATCATTTTAAGGAATCTAATTAAATTATAGATAATTTTGAGATGTGCATTAAAGAGATGTGCATATATGCCATGATTTTGAATAATATATTCAAATACCATTAATGTTATTGTTTCTCTTAATTCTTTTGATACATAATTTACTACTCCTGTAGCTAAGGTTATAGACTGAGAAAATAGACAAAAAGGTGAATTAGAGTTCAAGTAAATGTTGAAGAGAATCCTTAGATTTGATCTGAGATGCTTTTACTTTTAATGCTGAAATTTGCAAAAGCCAAGCCTCAATTTCCAGTGTTCTTTTTACCTTCGTCTTAAATCTTAGTTACTTCAGCTCTATACTGTGATCTAAAACTGAATGGCCTCCTATTAAAATGTCACATTAAAGATGATCCAATAGATTTTAAACTACAGAAGTGTAAATGGATACTTCAAGGTAAACTAAAACTACAAAGAAAGACTTATTTTTCTTAGACTCTTCAGTTTTCATTTATTTCTTTTACACTAGAGTCTCTACTTCTTTAACTAAGTCATCTATCTTATTACATACCCCTCATTTATTCTGCCTTTACTGAAACAAATTCAACAAAATTTGTCATTAGTTATTTACATAACATATTTACATATGTTGACCATATAGATTTTCCTCAAATTTTGATCAGTTTCTTTCTGTATTTAACTTTCCTATCCTTTTGTGCATTTATTGCCATTGCTCTATTACTAATTGGTATATGAGAGGGAAAATAATCTAATTCTATAATAAAATTCTAGTTTTTGTCTAGACTGTTATTGTTAAATACTGAAGTAGATCAATTTATTAAATCAAATTTCTATGTAAATAAGCAATATAGAAATAAAGTCATTTATTCTGTTTTGCCACCCGATTTCAACTTTCCACAGTTTTTAAAATGTATTTCTTGACAGTGCATCCTTAGAATATAGAACAAATTTTTTCATCAAGACTAATTTTGCAATATCTAATTTGCAAAAACTAAATGTTGATGCCAGTGCTTTAGAACCTAGTGGTAATCTGAGAAAAATATTAAAGGAACAGTTATTTGTTTCTTCCTTTAGAGCATTAGGACACTCTTGCAGCTCACTATGTAGTAATGTGAAAGTGTTAATTTACTTAAATCCTGTACTAAAAGGGCAATCCTGGGTGAAAGTCAAGCACTACATCTCTTTAACATTGTCACAACAGAGGGTCATAGATGAAAGAGATGCAGTGTGAATTCACCACCTAATGCTCCTCCTTGTACCACAGGATTCCCTTACCTGTAGTTAGCCTAATTAAACTGGATAGGGGACTGTTCTTAATTGGTTCCCTGCTCTATTAAGTAATGCTGATTTTTTCCCCCTAGTTGAATAAGGTATGTTCTCTTTTTGGCCATAGCCGGTACTTGAAATATATGCATTTTATGTGACTCTAAGCTTTACCTTATTAATTTCTTTTGAACCAATATTTTCATCATATATTAAGTATTAAATAATGTTTCAGCTTTACATACTTTAGAGGTGCATTTACTAGAGCAAAGAATGTAGCTTAAATTATTTTATTTCTATTTGGTTTTATTTTTCATTTTAGAACCTGACAATGGTTCTGATTAATTTCTGCACTTACTGTCTGCTCTGAACCACCTAAAGATGATAAACATTTACTCTTCTATTTGTTTGGTTAATCTAATCAGTCTTTTTATAGGTGTTGGTGGTGTCCATTTTATTCCAAGACCTCAACAATATGCCAAAAATAGCTATTTGACTTTTTACTTATTTAATTATTTATTTATTTTGCTTTATGGGTCACACCTGGTGATGCTTCAGGGTTGCTCCTGGATCTGCACTCAGGAATTATGCCTGGCAGTGCTCAATGGACCATATGGGAAGCCAGGGATAGACCCCAAGTCAGCAGCATGCAAGGCAACTGCCCTACCCACTGTACTGTCACTCCACCCGCCTGTTTGATGTTTTAAACTATAACTATAATACTCCATAAAATGTAAGCGATATTACACATTGTTGTTTAAATATAACCCATTATGAAATGCCTTTCTCACAATGACAAAGCAAGAGATTTTTCCTCAATTATTTAAGGGATTCTTATGAAAACACCAAATCGTCACTTCATACACTTTAACTATGTTCCATATATGTCTTGCCTTGGGCTTCATTATCTTTGTTAGAGATTAGATGTTGCTTAGTGGAATTCTATTTCTTTGCTTACTTTTGTTCCCTCATTTACTTTTTGGTGGCTCAAGAATTTATAAGCAAATATTCTGGAAGTTTATTTCTTTTTTATTTATTCACTTATTCATTTATATATTTATTCATTCATTCTTTCTTTCTTTCATTTATTTATTTATCTATTTATCTATTTATTTCTTTTGTTTGTTTGTTGGGTCACACACACAAATGTTCAAGGTTTACTCCTGGCCCTGCTCTCAGGAATTACTCCTAGCAGTGCTCAGGGGACCATATGGGATGCTGGGAATCAACCCAGGGTGTTTGCTTGCAAGGCAAATGCCTTCCCTTCTGGGCTATCGCTCTGGCCCCAGGGGAAATTTAACCCTCAGTAATTTTCCTTCCCTTCTCACTGTCTCTCTCCCTTTTCCTCAATCACTTTTCTCTTCCTCTCTGCCTTCTTATGTTTTTTTCTTTCTTCCACCATCTTTTCTGGCAACCCTTCATTTTTTTTACTTGTTAGACAAATCCAATCCTTTTAGGTCTGGAGCTGATATTTCTCCTCCTTTCTTGAGGTTAGTTGGTTGTGTTATTCAAGGATCACACCTAGCCCTAAAAGTGTGCAGGTGCTATACCCCAACTCAGTCCTTGATGTACCATGAGGTGGTGGGGCTGAAACCCAAGGCTCTCAATACGAAATATGAGCAAGAGCCCTTTGAGATATCTTTGAGTTGGCTTTTATCTGGACAACAAATAGGATTTGGATCATCTGAATTTTAGACAAATACTCAATTTAACTAAGATGTTTTGTTGTATAATATTTTGTTGGGATTTGGTTTCATTATTGGAATTATTTATTTTGTTTTTCTTGCTTTGCATGGGGAGACAGATTACATAAAAAATTCAGTTTGGGGACATCGAGATAGTACAGGTAATAGTGGACTGGCTTTGTACAAATATGACCCTGACTTTAATCTGAAAACCACGAAGGTCCTCTCAGACAAGATCAGAATTGCTCCAATGGGACAACCCCCAATTGTAGTATTATTATTCTAAAGTAATATAGATATAGCTATAATTTTACATGTTTCCATGTTTTTATTTATTTATTTTTGCTTCGTTTGGGGTGTCACACCCAGCAATATTCTGGGGTTACTTCCCTGATCTGCTCTGGAACAACTCCTGGCAGCAGCTGAAACCCTATGGGATGCTGGGGATCAAACCCTGGTTGACCACATGCAAGGCAAATACCTACCCACTGTACTATCACTTCAGCCCATTTCCATGTTTTTAATCTCACAAGTTTTAAGATTAATGCATGTTAATATAGATGACTAGGAAAAAGTTGTAGACCCCATTCTATACATTGCATAGAATGTTAAGTTATATATATATTTTTTAGCTGTAAAGAAACTGGAGATTTATTCTCAAAACTGGAGTGTACTGGTTCTCAAATTCTCTGATATTTTGTAATTATGAAACTTTTCATTTATCAGTTAATTCTGGCAGTGATCAGGATTGACTCTGTGCTTAGGGGTAATGATTAGTTTGATAGTATAAGTAACAACTGGTGTTCGCTACACAATATGTCCTGTTAGGGATCAAATCTCAGTTAGTTAAAGGCAAGACAAGTGCCCTGCCTGTGTACTACTTATCTAGCCCCAGAAAACTTTTCTTTTGACTGAGAAGTAAATAAACATTTCCTATCCATGAACAGTTTTCTTAATTTTAAAAGTTAACATATTTCCATGAACATTGTAACATTCATTTACTATTTAATGGAATCAACTTATTTTGCCCTGGATAAAAGACTGTGGCAAAATAGTGTTGCAAGAGGGAAGATATAAGAAAATTTTCAGCCACTTTCATCATTTTTGCACCATCTTAAAAGTTAGAGATGAGAACTTCAGAAGGCTTTTCACGTTGTATTGATTATACAATGGTAATGTATGACATATATTTCAAAACTCCATAATTTTCCACACATTATTCTTTTAAGTATAGTATAGGATTTAATTTCCCTAAATATTGTTACTCAGTTAATTAGATTTGGACCAAGGATTTCACGTTCAGTAGTTTGACTCCTTTAAACACTGACATAACATTTATTCAAGTCTACTGCTTAGTAATTTGACTCCCTCTGAGGTTTATTTGCTACTTTCTTTGATCTTCTTATGTGACATCAAGAATAATTGGGATACATGTTTCCATCTGAAACAAAATTTCTATCCTAAAAAAGTATCACTTTTAAATAAAAGTGATACTTTTATTTAAAAAATAAAATTATTTTTTATTTTTACTTAATTACTCCAAGTTTATTTTTATTTAATAAATTTTTAATTTTTCTTAATTACTCTAAGTTCATTTTTATTTAACAAAAATGAACTTAGAGTAATTGTATCAATCCTTTAGTATATTTCTAGTAATGAGATGTAAAAATAATAATTGTGACCACTAGGTAAGAGTTTATAACAGTGTTATAACAATACACCTGCCGATTTTCCATGTTTACTTCTTGTAAGTCTGTGAAGTAAATACATTGAAGTTTCCATATGAAGAACTTTTGGCAAAACTATGTTATGATCAGACTGTGCCCAAATGCAATATTTGCATAATAATATCTTAATGCCAATGAAATATATTGAAGGGTGATTCGATAATTTATGATTGAATTATCACTTTTCAGTTGGGTGAGTGAAAAGTGATGAGAAAGTCATGGAAAGGTAATTACTTTTATTTGGCTAAAAGGTAAATGTATATTTCACATCACAATAAAAACTTTTATTATTTGGAAAACTTGATTTTCAAGGTATCACCTTGGAAGGTGATTAGGTAAATAAGTAATGCCTCATAAAAGCTACTAATTACTTTTCAGACTTCCCTTGTCCCTTTACCATTTGAGTACACAGTAAAACAGTACTGGTCATGCTAAGAATGATCCCAGTCAGTGATCCTTGATATATGTTTCTATCCTTCAGAACTATGAGAAATATGCGTTTCTGTTTTCCACATAACTGGTCTTTAGTATTTTATTGTAGCAGGCTGGCTGAATGTTTGGGAACTTTAATTTATATTAACTATAAGTTACACAGTGATTTTTTTTAATTTTCTTTTTTGCTTTTTTTGGGTCACACCCAAAATGCTCTGGGGCTATTCCCTGCTCTGCACTGAGGACTTGCCCCTGTTGGCACTTGGGGAACCATATGGGATGCCAGGGTTTCAGACCTGGTCGGCCATGTGCAAGGCAAATGCCCTACCCGCTGTACTATCACTCCAGCCCCACACAATGGAATTTTAAACAGTTTTATTTGGTTAATAACCATGTTATCCACATAGAAACAAATTAAAATTTCTTTCACTGTACTAAATTATACAGGTGTATATAGACATACACTACACATGTAAATGTTCTGAGCTACTTATATTAATTTTAGCACAATTTTGTAAATGAAAAAATGTATGCAAGAAAGATTGCATAATATATTCATCTTTGTGAAACATAAAGTGGAAGTTATGTTCCCTGCCAATTCATGTGTTCCCTTTAATGAAAGTCCACTGTTTATTGAACATTATTTTACTATAAATTACATGTTAAGAACTGTTGAACCAGTCCTTTAAAATCTTTCTCCTATACATTTTATTGTTAAATGAAAAAGATAGAATGATCATCAACTTAAAGCCTTGGTTTTTCTGAAACTTGTCAAATACTCATGACGTTCAAACATCCTACATTATCAATTTATTAATGACCATATAAATTGAAGTGCTTTAAGGTGCTTGTAATCTTTTCTAAATCTTTTCATTTATTTTCTAATAAAATGCTTTTTATTAATGGAGAAAATAGCTTTCAATATAAAGGTGCATATTATGTGATTAAGTATATGTAATAAAACTGTTAAATTTTCAATAAGACATAATTAACTAATAAATGAAAAAACCACTGCAAGTTACTTGTACAGTTTAATAAACTGCAACATATGCTTAATTTTTAGAGCACATGTAATTTTAGTAAAAGTGAACACAAGGAATTTGAAGTAGAATATAAGAAGTTGGAAATAAAATAAAATGAATAAATGTAAAGATAAGTGTGATATTTGGTAAACTTCCTTTTGATGAGAATAAAATTCAATGACATTAGAAAAATCTATATTAAATATAGTCACAAATATTTTTCTAGACAGACCTGGTGTTAAGGTCTAAATAAGTTACAAAAAACTAAGAAAACCTAACCTCTGACTCCCACACATTTGCAGTAGGGTCTACCCACTGATAAGACCTCCTGATCCATGTTTTGTCTGGCCTTGGATATTGTATCATGCTATTTTTTATATGCCACAAATAAATGCAGTCATTCTATATATGTCCTTGTAATTCAGAGAAAAAAGAGAAAGGAACAGTGTACTAATAATTATTATAAACAATAATACCAGCAGAGAACTGAGCATTGAAAGTAGGCAAAAGGATATACAAGATAACCTCTAAATGTATGTATTGCAAGCCACAATGTGTAAAATAAGGGGGGAGAGAGAGAGAGACAAAGAGAGAAAAAGATAGAGAAAAAGAGAGAATGAGAGAGAGAGAGAGAGAGAGTGAGAGAGAAGTGAAAATCGCCTACGATAGACGCAGGCTGGGGAATGGGGGAATCAGGGGACTTTGTTGGTGGGAAATGGGCACTGGTTGGGCACTGGTGAAGGGATGGGTGCTGGGATACTGTATTACTGAAACCTAAAAATGAACATCTCTGTAATTGTATATCTACAGTGGTATAATAAAAAATTTTAAAAAATGAAATTAAAACTAAGAAAAAATATAATTTTAAACATTTGGATGGTTGTAACTCATATGTAGATAAAGACAAATTTTGAGACAATACTGTTTGTTTGGTTTTTTATTTTAATCTAAAAATAGTTACTACAAAATATTTTTTAAATTTTTAGTAAACTTTGCATTACAGTTTGAAAAACTTATTCTATGATATAATTTTGATTAATAATTTCATTTTTTATTTGATTTAGTTTTTCTGGTTTGGGGGCACACATGGAAATGCTCAGGATCTATTACTGGTTCTGCCCTCATGGAAGATTGAAGGACTAATCTGGGAATAGAACCCAGGTCAGCAGTATACACAGCAAGCACTTTATTGCTGTACTATACCTCTTGATGACTTGATCACTTGATATCTCTTTGTTCATTGATTTGCTTGAGCAGACTCCAAAGTAACATTTCCATTTGACCTTATCACATGCCAGTGTAGCCCAATGGCATCTGGTTGCTCCAGGGTTATGAAGAGCCTCAAACCATTCATTCAGTGTCTTGACAAAGAAGTCTGACCATCTTGTAGGTGGGCGGCCACGTGATCTTTTGATGACCCGTGGGATCCAGATGGTAATGACTCTAGTCCAGTGGTCATCTCCAAATCGCATTACATGTCCAGCCCATCTGATTTTCGATGCCTTGACAAACGAGACAGTGTCCCTGACTCTGGATCATCTATGGAGGTTGGAACTCTGGATTCCTTCTCTCAGTTGAGTGAGGCGTGATATTCTAAGTTTAGCTCTTTAGATTCTCTCTGGGAGACCCGAATAGCATTCTCATCCTGCTTTTGAAGGGCCCAGGTCTTTGAGGCATATGTTAATGCAGGGAGAACAGTGTAGTCAAAGAGATGTGCCTGGGGCTGGAGGTTCTTTGTCCTTTTAGCTATTTCTTTGATGCCTTTGAAGGCATTCTATGCCGCTCTCTTCCTCCTGCACAGCTCAAGTTTTAGGTCGTTCATCATGTTGACTTCTTGACCTAGGTACACATAACTGCTTCATTCAGAGATGTCTGTTCCATTGAGAGTGAATGGGGCCTCTGGAACTAGTTCATTCTTCATAAACATGGTTTTGTTGAGATTCAGCTATAGACGCCATCACGCCTCTTTCCTCTCATGTTCTGAGGAACAGTTCTTCTTTGGTGTCAAAAACGGTGTGATGCAATTGACACTTCCTCGTCTCAGTCAGACCAATGATGTCATACTTGATCTCATACTTGCACCCTCAGGTCCTCAATATATGCTTCCCATGCCAGTGTACGTGCATTAAAAGTACAGACCGTCATATCAGTCCTTCGTTTTGGCAGCCTAGTTGGGCCCTGGAATTTTGATCAGGCACTTTTTGTTCATCCTTCTTAGTGCTGCCGTATTAAGGGCTCTTTCATGGTCGGTAAAAAAACATTGTTATTACTGGTTTTGACATATTGAATGCATATCAGACAGTTTGCCAGGCTCTGCCATGCGGGTGGTATGCTCTCAGTAGCTTGCGGGGCTCTCTGAGAGGGATGGGTAGAATATTCATGGTAAAATATTATATACCTCTAGCCCAGGTAAAACTTTCTTAAGAATTCCATGCTACTCTGTAAAATAGAAATGAGGAAATCCAGAAAATTCAGTGTTTCTCAATATTTTATTTTTATTCAGTCTTAGTGGATTCTTTTCAACTGGTGATCTGACAGCATTTCAGATAGTCCTGAAAAATATTTTAGTTAGATTTTCTTGTACTTGTCTTCCCATTGTTCATCAATTTGCTTGAGTGGGCACCAGTAATGTCTACATTCATCCCTATCATATGCTAGTGTAGCCCGAGGGCATCTGCACGCTCCAGGAACACAGAGAGCCTCAAACCATTTGTTCAGGTCATGGTAATGAGGGACCATTGTTACTGTACATTGGCATATTGAATATGACATGGGTAGCTTGGCAGATTCTGCCATGCATGTGGGATACTCTCAATAATAGGTAGGCTCTCAGTTCTTTCATTTACTGATGACCCATAGGGCTGCTTGGAAGCCACGCACAACTGGGGAGACCTGGTAGCAGCTCTGCCCCTTGCATCTGTGTCTCATATCTATGTATCAGATTTTGTTGACCTGTGTCACATGTCTTCCCGTTTATCATCGACTTGCTCAAGTGGGCACCATAACATCTCCATATGTCCTGTCACATGCTAGTTGTAGCCCAAGGACATCTGCTCTCTCCAGGAACATAAAGAGCCTCAAGCAATTCTATCAGGTCATGGGAATGAGGTCTATAATTGTTACTGGTATTTGGCATACCAGATACGACACTGGTAGCTTGCCAGCCTCTGCCATGCAGGTGGGATACTCTAATAGTTGCCTCTAATCTTGTGCATTTATTAATGAACTGTGAAGTTGCTTTGCTTGAGATCAACTCTTCTGCTGGGTGGAGCTCTGATGAGTGGGGAGTCCTGATGTGGAAAATGGCGGCCCTCATAGTGTGGGGGTTCCTCCAGCTTCTTGGGAGGCTCTGTTGGGGTGGTGGGCCAAGGCTAGAACCCACCTTCCCCCCTGGCACCTCATGATCAGCTGGGCACAGGGAGAGCTGGTAGCAGGTCTGCTTCATGTATGTGAGTCTCTGGATCAAGCGTACCTGGGCTGGGCTTGAAAAAAGACTGCTGTAGGGTGGGTCTCTGACGAGCCGGGCTTGTGATCAGCTCTTCTGCTGATTTTTAGCTGTGTTATTCATTGATGTTACAGAAGTGACAATAAAAATGACTTAAAAAATCCATGAGGATGTCACATACTACAATGGAATATAAAATGTGAATAGCAATGGGTAAAGTTTGCCAAGGCATCGAAAATCAGATGGGCTGTACATGTAATGTGATTTGGGGATGACCGCTGGACTAGAGCTGTTACCGACTGGATCCCACGGGATGTCAAAAGATCACGTGGCCTCCCCACCTACAAGATGATCAGGCTTCTTTGTCAAGACCTTGAACGAACAGTTTGAGGCTCTTCATATTCCTAAAGCAAGCAGATGCCATTGGGCTACACTGGCACGTGATAGGGTTAAATGGAAATGTTACTGGCACCTGCTAGAGCAAATCAATGAATAATGGGATGTCAAGTGATCAAGTGAAGTGAAGAGTGTGCATTGCTAATTGTTTATGTAAAAAAAGCAAAGTCTGTACAGGGAATTTGTTAAAAAAATTAAATATAGATTTTGCTCAATAGTAAGCATATATTTAACTCTTCATTAAAACATTATATGATGTTAGCATTTCTAGATGCTATTATCAAAAAAACATCTTTTTTATGAAATTTATACTTTAATATTAGAGAATAAGATCAATCAACACGCTTGATACTTAGTGTTCCTTTGATTTTTTTTTACTTTCAACTTTTTGTATGTTTGCAGGGCTGTGCCCGGCTGTGCTTGGGGTCTAGTCCTGGATCTTGCGCTCAGGGATCATTCCTGGGTAGTGAGGTGGAACTTGGGGAACCATAGGTAATGCTGGGAATCAAACCTGGACTAGCTGCATGTAATGCAAGTGCCCTGCTTGCTGTACTATATCAAATACCTTTTGCCAATACAGATCAAGAGGTATAGTGAGCAGGTTGAATCCACCCCTACTGTGTGGGAGTCTGAGGTTAGGTGAGATGGAGAAGGGAGAGTGTACTAATAATTGTTGGAAATATTAAACCAGCCTAGAACTGGGCATTGGTTGTAGACAAAGGGAATATACATGATAACCTCTAAATGTATGTATTGCAAGGCACAATGTGTAAGAGAGAAAGAGAGATATAGATAGAGAGGGAGTGAGAGAGAGTGTGTGTACAGGGCACTGGTGTTTAGCTTGCACGTGGTGGATCTGTGGTCAATCCCTTGTACCTCATATGGAGACCCAGGACCTGCCAGAAGTGATTCCTGAGTGTAGAGCCATGAGTAAGCTTTGGGCACCATTTCAGACTATCTCGCACCCCGAGTACATTTTACCTATCATTGACACCCTGCATTTTCCTCTTCAAATTTCCAGAAGAACTTAGTTGAATTGGGTATCTATTTTCTTCAAATACAGTATTATTACATTTCAGAGATTATTTTCAGACAAGATTTTTATAAATAAGACATTTCAGAACCAAAAAAGTGTCAAATGCCAGGTTCTTTATTTTATTCTGTTGACATGTTTATTTATTTTTCAAATAATTGCATCACCTCTTCACATCTTGTTCTTTTTTTCCTAGTTTTACTTTTGCTCCTTGTACTTGCTGGCATCTTTCCTCCACTTTTCTTTCATCTTATTCATTTGACGAAACTTTATTTCAGAATGACATTCACCGGTCACTCTCCAAGAGAGCACTTATAAAGTTTACTGTCACCTGCAATCGTCTCAAAGCAGGTTCATCACCTCCATTAATCTCTTATCACCACATTCTCTAATGGTAGGCAATTAACTTTAAATCTACTCAGGACAACTCATTTGCAACTTGAGCAATAATTTCAAGTGCCATTTTCTTAAAACATATGGTGGGTCCCTATTCTTTCTTAACTGGTATGAACCCTCTGTATTGATTTTTAATTTTAATTTTCAAAAAAATATGCTAAACATTTCTAAAACCTTGGATCCTTTGAATACTGAAATCAAACATATCATTAGTCTCCAAATATCTTGTCAGTTTTTTATGGCAGTATTGATCCAATCATGGATTCAGCTGATTTTACTAGGAAATTTGGTTGTAACTTTACAATTCTCTTTTGCAATTCATACCCTAAATATTGTATTATATAAGTATTGATATCTCTACTTCTGCAATTTCCTTCAAATATACCTAATTCTCTTTTATTCTGAAACCATCATGTTCATTTTTTTATAATATTCACCTGGTTTATTAAACAATTGATTTATTAATTTTGTAAGCTATATAGCAGATTATTACAAAATTAGAATCTCAAAACAACATGCATTTATTATCTTAAATTTTCTATATATCAGAAATTCATAAATTTCTCTGAACAGTTTAGCAAAATGTTTAAATCTAGGTGTTGGATAGACTGTATTCTCCTGTGGAGCTCACGGTCATATTCCATTCTCATTCAGGAATCTAAGAACTCCATTATATAGAATGCTTTCAACTCCAAGAGTCCATTACAAGATTCTTGTGTGTGACTTACTCCATAGGCAGTTCACATAATACACTTGCTTATTTCTTCAAGGTCAAGAGGATAATCTTTTCTGCTTGAATCTCTTTCAGGAAGAGTGAATCTTTTTTAAAGCACTTCTTAAAAGGATTACTATGATATGGGAAGGCACAGGACAATCCTTTTTGAGCTCAAAGTCAATGATTAGAGACCTTAATAATATCAAAATTCCAACACCTATAGTAGAAAAAATAACTAAATTCGGGAAGCTGAATACTATCAAAATTCTAAATGTTACCCATACTAGGGAAGGGATATAGGTATGTTTAATTAATGTTCATCTCATTTACGAATCATGCCAACCACACCCACAAGCAGAGCACATGCTTCCCTCCATAAAGCTCCAGAGAACCTCCCATTCACTCCTTGATCCTTTAGAGAAGCTCAATTTTACATCAATTGTTTGGTTTCTTTGTCTTTGGTCATTTGCTACTCATTTTATTTTTATGTTTCTTTCTATTCCATATATTGGAGGGATCATTCTGTATATGACTCTTTCCTTTTGACTGTCTCCAATCAGTTTGGAATCATCTACCTCAATTCCCAAAGTGTCAAACTGATTTCATAATTTCTTATAATAGTATTTGATTGTGTATATATACATTATATATTGAAATATATAATAATGTAAAGTGAAATATATATATATATTTCACGTTTTAAAAGTTCATCTATTCTTGGGCACCAAGTTTGTTTCTGGGTCTAATCTATTGTGGATAGTGATGCAAAACATGTACATACAAATGCTCTTTTAGGAAAAATCTCATGCTTGCAAATATATAAGTACTTAATATATGTACTTATAGTGTTAAGTACATATAATAATGGAATGGACAATGAAGATATTTTATATATATATTTTATATATATATCCATTCTCAATAAACTACTTAACTCTCCTTGTGTGTTAGTGTTTGTATATGTGTGTATATATTTATATATGCATACCTGTTAGATGATAGGCATAGCTAGCTTTGGAACTTTGCTGTTATATCCATTCATAGCTTAATCTATTTACATGTTCTTAAATCAGGGTTCAAACTAATGAGTTCCTCTTCTGTGTAAACACTGATGGAGAGTGTGGCATTTAGAGAAGTCACCTTGACTCTGAACGACTAACTTTTGACTTATTATTATGTATCTACTAAGATTTCTATGTTATCTAAATTGGGCACAGCTCCTCTATAAAGATGAGCTTTATAGCTGGGTCCCACTGCACCCAGCGTGGGACAGTTAGATTTTACCAGGAGACTACCACTCTGGCTACATTGAGACTATCTTTAAGAATATAGGAAGGATCATACTAGTTTGCTCTCAAGCAGGTTGTGACCCTTTCAGTATACAGAGAACAATATACTCAGAACCATCCTGGTGGAGATAATATATAAGAAGGACTTTGTGGGTATCATCTAGATTCCATGAAGTCCATGAAATTAAGATGTATTACTTTATACTAGCACCCCTCTCTCCAGTGTTTTACATAAGAGATAATCTCATAATATAATAAGGGATTAGTCCTTAGAATAAGCATTTGTTTAGACCTGTAGTAGGGTGTGACACCACCCTTGTACATTCTTCTACTGTTTAGAAGTTGTTTAGCTGATCTTTGTTGACAAGACTCTCCCTGACATTAGGATTACTTCTGTGTGTTTAAGGAGACTGATTTGAGGTACTTTCTTCTCTTTCGTGGTACTCCTTTCTCTGGTGGGATCCATTTTTAAAGGAACTCTCTCTGGTTGGATTCTCGTTGGTAGCAGACTTGGGCCCTCATGTATGTTCTAAGTTCTGACCAGAGGTAAAGGTTAAAAGCCTTTTAAAACTGCACGACTCTTGTGAGTTTTCATCTGTTCCCTGGCAGCCTCAGAGGTAGAAGAGAACTTCCGTCCTGATACTGTTGGGCATCCGATCGGCTCCCTGACATATACCTTCAAAGTCCACTCAACTGTCCTTAGACACCTAAATGGGTTTTATAGGCTAACTATTGTGGTAAGTGTTATAATAATTAATATTGTGCACAGGTCCTTTTGAATGATTTTCTCTGTGTACGTGTGTGTGTGTGTGTGTGTGTGTGGCACACACACACGTGTATGTGTCCCCTGGGGATAGATACCAAGTCAAATGGTAACTATATTTACTTCTCTGTCAACACTGAAAACCTATACCTAAGTAAGTTCTTTATTTAGTTTTTAATGTTAGGATGATCTGTATACCTTTTTAAAGCTTTCTAGCAAAATATTAATAATGTTATTAATTTTTTAGTATTCTTGTACTAATGATTTTTGAAGACAGGAATGTAATATAATCCAAATTAAAGGGTAAAAGAAAATGTTCTTAAATTCTCAGAAAACAACAGAGTCATACTCTACAACTCTTAATACTGTTAAGCATCAGTTTTTTTTAATGGGGAGAAATTGCATTAATATGTTGGTTAAATGAGGGGAGAATAAGATGTAGCATTTCCGAGATGAATAAATTAAAGGCTAAAATAAACTTCTCATTGTTCATCGATTTGCTCGAACAGGCACCAGTAACATCTTTACACGTTCTATCGCGTGCTAGTGTAGTCCAAGGGCATCTGCTTGCTCAAGGAACATGAATATCTTCATATATATATATATATATATATATATATATAGACACACAAACATACAAAGGAATATTATGGAGCTATGAAGAACCATGAAATCATGTCATTTCCTGCAACTTAAAAAAACTTGCAATAGATTCTCCCCATCCATGAGCAGGGAATATGTTTCCATTTCCTTGTGTCCTCCTTTATCTCTTGGAGCAGTGTCTTGTAGTTTTCTTTGTACAGGTCCTTTACATACTCGGGTAAGTACCCTAGAGCTCTATACAGATTCAATGCAGTCCCTATAAGGATACCCATGACATTCTTCAAAGAAATTGACCAAATTCTCCTGAAATTTGTATGGAAAAATAAACCCCCAAGGATAGCTAAAGCAATCCTCAGGAAAAAGAAGATGGGAGGCATCACCTTTCCCAACTTCAAACTGTACTACAAGGCAGTAGTAATTAAAACAGCATGGTATTGGAATAAAAACAGACCTGTGGACCTATGGAATAGAATTGAGTATCCTGACACCCAACCTCAAACACATGATCATCTAATCTTTGATAAAGGTGCAAAGAGTCTAAAATGGAGTAAGAAAAGCCTCTTCAACAAATGGTGTTGGGAAAACTGGGCAGCGACATGTAAAAAAATGAATTTGGACCTGTGTCTAACACCATGCACAAAAAATCAGATCAAAATGGATTAGAGATCTCAATATCAGACTTGAATCCATAAAGTACATTGAAGAAAATATAGAAAAAACCTTCCACGACATTGAAGTTAAAGGCATCTTCCAAGGTGAAACATCACTAACAAAGCAACTAGAAGAAAAGATAAACATATGGGACTACATGAAACTAAAAAGCTTCTGCATCTCCAAAGAAACAGTGACTAAGATACAAAAGCAGTCCACAGAATGGGAAAGAATATTCACCCAATACCCATCTGATAAGGGGTTAATATCCAGGATATATCAGGCACTGATAAAACTTTACAAGAAGAAAACAAACAACCCCATCAGAAAATGGGGAGAAGAAATGAACAGAAACTTCAGCAAGGAAGAAATTCGAATGGCCAAAAAAACATATGAAAAATGCTCATCATTACTAATCATCAGAGAGACGCAAATCAAAACAACAGTGAGATACCACTTTACACCACAGAGACTGGCACATATTCAAAAGAGCAAGAACAACAAGTGCTGGCGTGGATGTGGGGAAAAGGGGACACTCATCCATAGTTGGTGGGAGTGCCAGCTGGTACAGCCTTTCCATAAAACAATATGGACATTCCTCCAAAGACTTGAAATTGAACTCCCATTTGACCCAGCCATACCACTCCTTGGAATCTACTCTTGGAAACCAAAAATACGCAGCGGAAACACCATCCCTACTTTTATGTTCATAGCAGCATTATTCACAATAGCCAGGATCTGGAAGCAAGCAGAGTGCCCGAAAATCGAAGACTGGATAAAGAAGCTTTGGTACATCTACACAATGGAACACTATGCAGCTGTTAGGAAAAATGAAGTTATAAAATTTGCCTATAAATGGATGGACATGGAGAAGATTATGTTGAGTGAAATTAGCCAGAAGGAGAGAGACAGATACAGAATGACTGCATTTATTTGCATAAAATAAATATATATGTACATATTATGATACCAATATCCAAGGTCAAGTGAAACATATATCAGGAGGTCTTGTCAAAGGTGGAAATTATCACGAACATGTGGGAGTCAGAGGCTAGGTAAGACAGAAAATGGAACAGGGTGCTAACAATTGTCGAGGGTAGTAATGCCAACCTAGAACTGAGCATTAAATAGAGGCAAAAAGATACACATGACAACCCTTTAATGTATGTTCTGTAATTCATAGTCTGGGGGGACGGAAAAGAAAAAGAGAGAGAAAGGGAAAGAAATAAGGAACCTGGCATGGAGGAGGGCTGGGGAGGGGGGGGGAGGGATCCGGGGACATTGGTGGGAGATGGGCACTGGTGGCGGGATGGGTGCTGGAACACTGTGTGAGCAAAACCCAAATATGAAATTTTTTTTTTTTTTGCTTTTTGGGTCACACCTGGCGATGCTCAGGGGTTTCTCCTGGCTCTGCACTCAGGAATTACTCCTGGCGGTGCTCGGGGACCATATGGGATGCCGGGATTGAACCCAGGCCGGCATGGGCCGGCCGCGTGCAAGGCAAACGCCCTACCCGCTGGGCTATCGCTCCGGCCCCCTGAAATTTTTAATTGTATATCATTGTAATTGTAAAAATAAAAAGTTTAAAAAATAAAATAAAAATAAACTTGCAGATCTCGCATAATGTGAAGTCATAAGAAAGACAAATATTGGATAATATCAGTTTTCTGTTTTATGTGAAGACTCAAGCAATGCTCAGGGTCCCAGGGACCAATCTGGTGGCACTTGCCCTAATTATGCAGGTGAGAAAGTCAAATGCTCAATTGTGGAGATGCAATGCTTCTTGGGCCTGGTGGTAAACTTGGCAACCTTTGGAGATACCTGGTACTGCTCAAATATGTTGTTAGCTGATCCTGTGGGTTGGGAATCAAAGTTAGGGTCTCACACATGCAGATCTCACATAATATCCAACCCTTTAGACTATCTAATCTGACCCAGATTTATTTTCTCTTCTTTCTTTAAATACATTATTTTATGTATTCTCATAATCTTGTTATCAAAGCAAAACCAAACAAAACATATATTTATAAATAATTCTATGGACATGTGCTGTTGGGTGATACGCCCTACTGAACCTTATACTCTGCTACACTTAGCTTACGTGAAGAGCTACTCCCTGCCTTTAGGGAATCTCTGGAGCAGATACAATAGGAGCAAGGGCAGAATCGGATTGATTTCATAATTTTATATGGCATAAATATTCTTATTATGAATATTATGAATCTTGCTTGCTCCAGTTCTATACTCTTTCTTCTCCCATGGGTCCCCATGAGGGACATACATGTAGATATTCCAAGAGTAATTGGCCTCATTGGATCAACCATAATGTAATTAGTTCTCCTGGTTCAAAGAGACATGCCAGTTCACCTCCAGGTGCACTGACGTGACTCGGATTCTAAAGGTAATACCAAAGTGAATTATCATGATGGATTTTTTTAACATTAGTGGGATCTGGAGTCTGGAATCAGCTAATTATATATTCATGCTTAGAAGCATTAATGCCAGTTTCTACAAACTACATTCTGAACTGCTTTCTGGTTCAGAGATAAAGACTCTCCCCACTCTGCTAGAGAGATTTTATATCAGGAGTCAGCTCTGACATTTGTGAAGCTTGAGCCATAGGACCCACTTGAAGATCTGCAGGTCAATAGGGTCATTTACGTGGCTTCATCTCTAGATAGCCCAGTCCATAGTGGGCTAGGCTGGAAGGTTTTGTTGGGGTACTATCTATAAAATGAGCTAGGAGAAAGGGATTTTTGGCCATTTTTCTTCTCTTTTCTCTCTGTCTCCCCTCTCTGTTCTCTTCCCTGTTAGACCTTAGCACGTGGTAGTAGCCATCTTGGAACAGGATTCTAAACCTACATGTGGCCAAGGTCCAGCTAGCAACCAAAAGTTTGGGGTTTTCTGTTACTGGATTGTAACCAGAACCTGTGGTAGTAAAACCTTTTACAACTATGCTGGACTTGGGGCCGGAGCGATAGCACAGTGAGTAGGGTGTTTGCCTTGCATGTGGCTGACCTGGGTAGATTCCCGGCATCCCATATGGCGCCCGAGCAGTGCACCTCCAGGAGTAATTCCTGAGTAAAGAGCCAGGAGTAACTCCTGAGCATTGCCGGGTGTGACCCAAAAAGAAAAAAAAACTGTGCTAGACTCCTTCCTGAGTTTTCATCTATTACCTCTGACTTCGGAGGTAGAAGGGAACTCTTTCCCTGATCTCACTGGGGACCCCAGCAGTTCCCTGGCAAGCTCTAGAAAGGTGCGATGTTCTTAAGATGTCCCTGGATATTGGCACTATTATACTACTGTCCTTAACTTTACTCTAGTTTTATAAAGTATAAAATCATTTGAATTTTATTGAGAAGTGCTTATATTGTATCCTATTTTGATAATAGTAATATTAACATATTGTCACTGATATGTTATATGATCATGTGATTATAATTTGCATTTTCTTAATAATAAATAATAAATAATGAGTATCTAAGTACATATTGCATTCCTATATCTTCTTTAGTGAACTGTATAGACCATTTCCCATTTTTTCTTCCTTTTCTTAGAAGTTAATTACGTAGTTTGAATAAGTATCCCTGTGGAATATATGACTTACAAATATCTTCTATTCTATAGGTTGTCATTTCAGTATTGCTACTAGCAAAGTTGTGTAGCAAAGGAAACCTTCATAAAATTATATTTAGAACAATCAAAATCAATGGTACAACCACTATGGAAATTGGTACAAACCTATGGAAAACAATATAAATATTTTTCAAAAACAAACAAGATTATCTTATTATCTTATTATTCATTAAAATCTTTACATCCCATTTTTCATCAATTTGCTCGAGTGGGCTCCAGTTACATTTCCATTTGTCATGTGCCAGTGTAGCCCAATGGCATCTACTTGCTCCAGGAATACGGAGGGCCTCAAACTTTCCGTTCAGGGTCTTGACGAAGAAGATTGACCATCTTGTAGGTGGGCGGCCAAGTGATCTTTTGGCGCCCTGTGGGATTGAGTCAGTAACTGCAATAGTCTAGCGGTCATCTCCAAATTGCATTACATGTCCAGCACATCTGATTTTTTGATGCCTTGGCAAACAGACAGGATCACTGACTCTTGATTGTTGGTGGAGGCTGGAACTCCAGATTCCTTCTCTCACTTGAGTGAGGTGTAATATTCCAAGCATCTCTCTTTCTTAAAAAAAAATTTATTATACCACCGTGAGACATACAATTACAAAGATGTTCATAATTGGTTCTTGGTAATACAGTATTCCAGCACCCCTCCCTCCACCAGTGCCCCATTTCCACCACCAATGTACCCCCACCCCCTCCCGCCCACCCCCAGGCTGCCTCAATAGCAGATACCCCCGTTTCCTCTTTTTCTCTCTCTTGTCTCTCTCTCTGTGTCTGTCTCTGCATCTCTCTCCCTCTTATTTTACACATTGTGGCTAGCCCTGCAGATATTTAGAGTTTATCACTTAAGTCTCTTTGTGTATATTCAATGGTGAGTTTTAATCTGTCATTGCCATTTCCCATATTTAGTAAAACATTGGTATCTATTTATATCCTACTAATGAATGCAGTCATTCTGTATCTGTCCTTTTCCTTCTGACTAATTTCACTCAGCATGATAGTCTCCATGTCCATCCATTTGCAGGTAAATTTCATAATTTCATCTTTTCTGATAGCTGCATAGTATTCCGTAGTGTAGATGAACCACCCTTTCTTTAGCCAGTTCTCTGTTCTCGGGCATTTAGGTTGTTTCCAGATTCTAGCTATAGTGAATAGCGCAGAGATAAATAAAGAAGTACAGATAGTGTTTCTGCTATGTGTTTTTCGGTCTCTCGGGTATATTCCCAGGAGTGCTATTGCTGGATCAAATGGGAGCTCAATATCTAGTTTTTGGAGGAATGCCCATATTGTTTTCCAAAAGGGCTGGACCAGTTGGCACTCCCACCCACAGTGGATCAGAGTCCTTTTTTACTGCATCCATGCCAGCACCAGTTGTTCCTGCTGTTTTGGATGTGTGCCAGTCTCTGTGGTGTGAGATGGTACCTCATTGTTGTTTTGGTTTGCATCTCCCTGATGATTAAAGATGAAGAGCACTTTTTCATATGCCTTTTGGCCATTCGAATTTCTTCTTTTTGGAAGCTTCTGTTCATTTCTTCTCCCCATTTTTTGATGGGGTTGGCTGTTTTCTTCTTGTGGAGTGCTACCAGTGCCCGATATATCCTGGATATTAACCCCTTGTCAGATGAGCATTGGGTGAATATCCTTTCCCACTCTGTGGATTGTCTTTGTATCTTGGTCACCATTTCTTTTGAGGTGCAGAAGCTTTTCAATTTTATATAATCCCATTTGTTTATGTTTGCTTCCACTTGCTTGGTTAGTGGTGTGTCGTTTTAAAGATATTTTTAGTTTTGATGTTGTAGAGCATTTCTCCTATGTTTTTTTCAATGTACCTTATAGATTCATGTCTGATGTTGAGACCTATAATCCATTTTGATCTGACTTTTGTGCATGGCCTTAGAAGGAGGTCTAAGTTCATTTTTTACACATAGCTTCCCAGTTTTCCCAGCACCATTTGTTGAAGAGGCTTTCTTTGCTCTACTTAATATTTTTAAGCATAGCTCTTTTGATTCCTCTTTTGGAGATCCGAATAGTGTTCTCATCCTGCTTTTGTAGAGCCCAGGTCTCTGCGGCATATGTTAATGCAGGGATTATGGTAGAGTCGAAGAGATGTGCCCAAAGCTGGAGGTTCTTTGTCCTTTTATCTATTTCTTTGATGCTCTTGAAGGCATTCCATGCTGCTCTCTTCCTCCTGTGCAGCTCAGGTGCTAGGTCATTCATCATGTTGAGTTCTCGACCTAGGTACACATAACTGCTGCATTCAGAGATGCTTGTTCAGTTGAGGTGAACTAGTTCATTTTTCATGAACATTGTTTTGTTGAGATTCAGCTGTAGACCTATCTTTCCATATTCACGGTTGAAGTTAGTCAGCATTTGAGCCACTTGACAAATGCTTGGTGTTATTAGAACGACATCACCAGGAAAGCAGAGGTGATGTAGTTGCTGACCATTTATCTTCACTCCCATTCCTTCCCATTCTAATTGTTGCATAACATTCTCGAGTGTGGCACTGAAGAGTTTCAGTGAAATGGTATCACCCTACCCAATGCCTCATTTTACATCCGTGATCACTTCCTTGTAGAATGGTGAGATCTTGGCGGTGAAGCCACAATACAGCTAACAAAGCATCTTGATGTATTGAGTTTGATGCACTGTTTGGCTACGGCTTCGCTGACCACTTCAGTCTCAACAGAATCAAAGTCTTCATCAAAAATAAAAGTTATTACATGTATATATGTAACTTGTGAAAAAAGTATCTGTAATTATTATCTAATCAGATATATGCCAATGAAGACATTTCTAGGAAAATGCTGCCATAATCGTAATTTGATAAGGATGCATAAAATATCTCGTAGCTGAGAATATGTAAAATGTTAAAATTAAATTAGTCTCTTATCACACTCTCTTTAAGACTACATACTTAATGCTTCAATAAATAATTATGTGTGTTCTTCCTAATCTACGCAGTCAACAACTACAGTCAATATTTTGTTTTGTAATTAAGACTTACTGTTGTTATGAAAATAAGTCATTTCCTCCCTTCAGTTTATTTTGTGAATCCATTTAGGTGAATAATAATATTGTAATAAAATTATTTGTCTACTTAAATTCTAAGTGTCTTCGTCAAAACAGCATAAAATTCTTATTTCTAGACAATGTTTATGATTTTCATGTTAAAACACATACATATATATTGAAAGATTTATAGTTGATAAATTGCATAGCATTCCTCTGATTTTGGCATAATTTAAAACTTGAATTGATATTAATACAAAATGTTAATACATTTTCACACAGATGTAGAATATAAATGCTTATAATTAAGGTCTAATAAGTTAAGTAGGCAAGTGTACTTAATCATATTGTGATCAAGGTATCAAAATATTTTTTAAATTAGTAAAATAATGGAGTGCATTTATTATTATTAATCAACACTATAACTGTTAAAATACTTTATTTTTTTCCAATGATTTTTGTTTCCACACGGAAAACTATTTAAATATACATATACACCAAAAGGTTCTTAGTCAACTACCATCCATGACACATATTAAGGTGAATTTTACACTCCATTGTGGAAGAATGGGAAGTATAAGAAAACAACTCCCCACTCACATATTTTCTATATATAAATATATACCCTCTCAGTCACTGGGAGAAAAGTTTTAATTCCCAGCACATAATGGCCCATTTGCCTCGAGTGTTTCAGAATGGTTCAATAATCACTAGCCATGTGTGTAGTTTGTTGAATTATTTAAGCTTATTTCCAGGGGGAAAAAAAGACAGGGAGGAAGCAACTGATTCAATGCAAATGAAAAGCTTTTTGAAGCTCCCTATGGTGAAGATGTGATTACAGTCAGACAGTTAATAACCTAGACTTAGAAAAATCTGAAGGTTTTAAAACTGTCTGGCCAGTCAGTAAATGAGGTTTTTCCACACTATCGACCAACTGCCATGTGTTGTAATGGTTTCAGATCTGTTTGGAGTTTGAGTGGACCCACAAATGAAGCAAGAATACCACCCTCTGTACTTCCAACGATTAAGAAAAGTAGTTTGTAAGCCCCAACGGTCTTTCGTTGGATTTGGGATTGAGTCTTTAGCATATACAGTTTATTGAGACATGCACAGTGTGTGCCGTTCTCAAAACAGGAGACGGAATTTCAATTGTTGCTCTGTAAGATACGTCAGGGTGGGACCTCTCCTCTTAACATGATTGCACCGCTTCTGCTTCTGGACAGCAAGTGTGTTTGTTGTCTGACTGGATGAAATTGCTGTCAGAAGAATTTGGGGAGTGGTATTCTTTCTAGGTACATGAAATTTAAATAGAAATATGAACAAACAAGATTTATCTTAGCTGCTTCTTAAAACTTTGACACAACTGCAGAAAATGTATTTATTCTTGAATGTTAATTTAATGCTGAGTTGATAACACCTAATCTTCAAAGAATTGACCCTCATTTCTTTTCATAGAAACATTTTGTGATTTTTACATTTTGTGATTTTCATGGTATGAAGAGTTTTTGATAAGAAAAGTGTTAGGCTTGAATTCAAGTGTTTTCAGTTTTTATAAAATGTCTGAGGAAACATTTGAAATTGCTTGGAGGAAATTAAAATATATAGAGTTTTTTTCACTGAGTCACATAGAGACATGTAACTCCACAATTGCTTCTAAACTCTCTGGAAAGAATTTTATTCCTGGTCTCAACATCTAACTTAAATAATCTGTTTCTAATTTAAGTAATCTACTTCTGAAATTGTTGTATGTTGATTTATTTATGAGACTGAGGAAAAGAGAAAAAAAACACTCTTGTCATAAGTAAAAAAACTAAGTTAAAAAGTGTTTTTTACTTAAGTGATTTGCAAACACTTTTCTAACAATTCCTTTAATAGCATTAACTTTGTTTTTAAAATTAAGGAGAGTTTTGCCTTAATTTTAACAATGAAAGTCGGCTAGATACAACTTCAGGAAACTATGTGTATGATTTTTATTTTATTAAAAAGAGGTATTAAAATTAGTTAGCAAAACTATATTAATATATCAAATCATCTAGGGAAAACTCATTTTCAGAGCTAAATAATAAAATTACTTCTTCATTAGCAAAAGGTGTAATCTTTAGGTGTCTTTATCCCCATCCTGGGACAAAAATGTCATTATTCACGTTTCTTTAAACACGTAACATCTCATAAGCCTTGCCAAAAATTCCTTAATGTGGAATTTAAGGTTGTGGAAGATCAGTCATATTAAAACAATACTTTTAAATATCAAGCTCTTGATTACCAACCAGATTAAGTAATAGAAAGATACCCTGGTGAAAGAGTCTCACTCTCACAATTTTTGTTATCACTAGATTATTAACCAAGTTTATACCTTGAGTCTAATCAGTAAGTTTTCTCTCTTTATTCCTCACTTGAGCAAAAGAACTCCCAACTGCTACTTATAAAAAAAGATTTCTTTTGTCAAATGAGACACAGAAAGTGATTTTTCTTATAGTGTTGTTGCTTTTTTCTTTTGTAAATAAATACTGTGAGAAAAAGGAAAAGTATTATTGTATTGTCACCAGAAATATACAGAGACTTAATTTTACATAGAAAACATTAGAATTAATTCTTTTATTTTTTAGTCTTCTCTTGGGAAATCACACAAGAAAGCGTTGGCTACTATTTACATAATATTATACTAATTATAAGAGAGATTAACATTATTTTTGTTTTACAACAAACCTGAAAATGCCACTTGACTCTGTAACATTTGAATTTTGTTTCTTAAATTTAACATTTGGCTAGAATCCCTAATATTTTATATCGGGATTCAAAAGGATTTATTAGCATTAAGAGACAAATTGGTGAATTTGGCATAATACCATTTTGTTTTAGAAACTTCAGATAACTGCTTTTCCTACTCCAAAATTTATTTTAGTATTTGATATCTATATCTATATCTGTATAAATAATTAGAGAGAAAGGGATCCTTCATAAGGTTGTACAATCATATTCTTCTCCAGAAAAACAACAGAATTTTTCGAACAAGCAGCAAAGTCAGCACCCATAGCTTGAAAAACAGTACTTTATATAAATTTAAAATTTACATTAATGATACTTACTTAATAAAAATATTTAAATGCCCATAAAGACTATCATTAAAATGTATATAAGGTATCAAAGCTTTAGTTTGGGAAATATTCTAAATGCAAGTTTTTAACATAAGATTGCTTTGTTTTTTGAAATGTTTCTATTTTATACACACTTTATTTTGGCAGATGTGATATTTTTCAGGAAAACAAAATTGTAAAATACTAAAAGTATCACAGTTAAAAATCATCCTATACAATTTTATGATTACATGAAAATATAGCAAATTGTATATTTTTAAAGGAAACCACGACGTATTACTGAGGTACATATGGATACAACAGAATGAGACAAAGCAGTTAATGCAAACTAAAAATGAATAAACATATGGACTATAAAATAGCTAGTGCTGTTATACCCTTAGAGATTTTAACACAAGCAGCATTATGCTTTTCAAAGTTAATATATGACCTTCCGTGAGACAGTAGTTGAAGACTTCATAAATATTGTGAGCAATTATGTATCAGATTCTGCAAGAATATAGCTTCAGCAAAACAGCAAGGCACTTAAAAGCAGCAGTAAACTTATTTTTTATAAGCATCACTAATATGATTCTTGTAGAATGTACCTGAAATAAAAATTTATAAGCATATTGCTATATATTTGATAACTGAAAGGAAGCACCCTCTACTTAAACCGTTAATATTTATTCAATGACAGTACAGCTTTACTAAGCAATGTAAAAGAATTAAATACTTGCATTGCATAGCCTTCTTATCCATACTGTTTTTTCCAATAAATTTGGAACTATACCTTATAATTTGACAGTGAGTAATAGACTCTACTACTCTTAGATTTTGAAGTTTAATTATCTAGTACAAGATGGAAAGGATGATTTTCAGACATCTATTTGTGTGATTAACAAAATCAAAAAGTAGTCATCCTTAATTTGACAGCTGATTAGTCTGAGAATTAAACGGCTATGGGGCAGGGCAAAAAGGGTATTAATTGATTATTTAGAATTTAGAGAGTAGAAAAGATTAGTGTAAGTGCCGTACAACATGTACGCACTAAATCCTAAACCCTGAAACTAACCGAATTTAACACTCGTGCGGTTTTTCTTCTTTTTCAGAGTGAAAGAGCAGCATATATTTTTAAGTGTATAAAGCACTTCAGAAGCATAAAGCTTCGGAATATTAAATTCAATTGTCTAATATATTTGGGAAAGTCCCTATCAATAGCAGGCGCGACTAGACTGTATTGCGTTAAAAGACTAGACTGTTCATTAATAAGAGAGGACAGCGCTAGGACTATAAATCAACAGGGACTCCTAGGGAGCTTTATATTAGGCAGTAATTAAATAATAGTTCATGTTGCTTTCTTTCACTGGGAATTACATCCTTTTCACCTCTTCTCTACTGAAGCAGAGCCATGCATTAGGGTGAGTAGCTACAACACTTGTCAACTACAATCAGCTCCAAACTGCTGAAGGCCAACTGACATGAACTCTCTAAAAGCAGGGTTTCTTCTCTCTGTGCCTCCCCACCCCAGCCCACTGTCCTTTCACATGCATGCAACAGTCAAAAGGGATCACATCACCTAATGAAGAAAAACAGAAGCATATGGTAGGAAGGGGCCTCCGCAGGAGATGGTTGGAATGCTAAGGCTTGCACATAAACAAAATATATGCAAAAATGTGTGTTCATAGAAGCTGTCAGCCACAGCTTCAGGAAATAATAAGCCTGCAAAGGAAGATCGAGTTTTACTGTGATCGCAGAGAAGTCTGTATTTTTCACTTAATTTTTATTATGCTATAAAATGGTGCATCAGAGCAGGTTATTCCCAGGTAGTTAATTATACATAAGCAGTTGCAAAGTTCAGTTTTCTACATAATACTGAGCTTCATATCTTAACAGTGTATTTTGTCCATACTTACTGCAGAATCCACATGGCAACTGAAGGGAACTGTAAGCGATTTCATCACGGCTATCCCTTTTGCACCCGTCACGATGGATGCACAGGTGAATATTGAACTATGTTCGGAAACTCAACTGCCTTTGTAACTGAAACGTAAGCACTTGGCTTTTCTGCGTGGCGCAATTAATATTTTCGATGTGCATTGGACACTTTCTGCCATAGAGTTTTGTTTTCTTCAAATTTTCTTCTTTGCCTAGTAAACCATCTTAATAAAATCTTTTGTTTCTGTAATGGCTCTCTTAGAGGAAGTGCAGCTGTCCTGAATCTTTGCCATTCGCCAGTGAAAATGAGTGTTATTCCTTTTGAATTGTCAGCTTTTATGTTAGGATAACCCAAATGCCACCACTTTGTGGAATCAGTTTTACTGGAGTTTCGAATTTATTTTGATGTTAAACTTTTAATATTCTCTGATAAAATGTAGCAACAGGGAGTAGTAGGTACAGAACTTGGAAATCTGTGATTTCAAAAGTATGACTCCAAGGAATTTGTGTTCTAATGTTGACAATTGATGAAATAAGTTATTCAAGAGCTAAGTAGCATGGACTCTTCTGCAGACATTTGTAGTAGTGGAACAAATACTATTTTATATTGGTAAGCATATTTTACCTTAAATTTGAGTTGCTTAGGAAAAAAACAAAGCTTAGAAAAGTATATATTTCATCAGTTTTCTTATTTGGAGGAAAATTAATAGGGAATTTTTTCAATTTATAAAATAATTCTTTTTTGAGTTGGCATCTGGAATTTCAGGGTTATCTCTGTAATATAGTGCCTGTTTAAAATTGAGATTGCAATGGTCTTGGACACAAAACAATGGTTTCCCCAATGCTCTGCTTGATACCTGTTCATTGGTCTTTTTGCTTTATTAATAACTAAATTAATAAATGAAGGCCTAAGTAGTTTCTTTCCTTTGCAATGTTAAGAAGACCCATGGTAGGCATTGATATATAATCAAGATATCAGAATTGCTGCATTAAACTTCACTTTGGATTTGAAAACTATATGATAGAGAAGATGCCTTCCTCTCAGTTTTCCTGCTAATTGTCTAAAAACATGCCATATGCATTTTTCTGAAAACTATTCTTTTCTCTCTTTCTCATCATTTCACTGGAAAATTTCTGGTTTGAGCAACTAAAGATATTAGAAAAAAAATAAAACAACAAAACACTTATAAGGATTTGCACTTCTAAACTTCAATTTCTGAATGACATCAACTGATCATAATGAAGACCAAGTTCAAACAGGTCACAATTAATTACATATGATTCAGGTACAACTAAGTTAACCTCAAGTTCTATTCCTAGTAAGGTGGATTATGCATTACCACTCATTTTCTGCTTTGTGAACACAAACATAGAATTGAATTGAGATATTTCTCAAAGTTGCTTTCTCTTTGGGCAATAATTTTTTAATTGGAGGATCTAAGACTGTTCTGCTTGGCTAAGAATTGTCCCAAGTGTCCTTTTAGTTACTTGATTATAGGCAATGAGTGAACCAAGCAGAGAAACTTCAAGTAAATTGTTTTGACTCCTTTTGGCATATCTTTGATTTCAGTGTGAAAGGTGTGCCTAGTGTTAGCATAAGCTTGGCCTTATTTTCCTATTGGTGCTGCTGTTTTAAAAAAGCTTGAGATTTTTCAGAAACTTTTGTAAATCTGATTTGGAAATGTTTAATAAAGAAGCTAGGTTGGTAGAACCAAAAGAAACAGTCTCACTACCCAATCGCATAATGACTCAAAACAGAAAAGAATATTATAAAATTTTTTGGAATAATATGATCATAAAGTATTCTGATTTAATACAGCTTATCAGGAAAATATTGTATCAGAAGGATTACAGATTTCTGAGTAGTCTTTAGGAAGTTTAATGTTTTCTTATTTTTCCCTTACATTTTTTTTTTTTTTTTTTTTTTTGTTGGTCACACCCGGCGATGCTCAGGGGTTTCTCCTGGCTCTGCACTCAGGAATTACTCCTGTAGGTACTCAGGGGGACCATATGGGATGCTGGGGATCGAACTCGGGCCGGCACAGGCTGGCCGCTGCAAGGCAAATGCCCTACCCGCTGGGCTATTGCTCCAGCCCCTATTTTTCCCTTACTTTTATTTAAAAGAGATAAAACACAACAAACATCTAATACTATCATAAAAATCTTAATAATCAAATAGTAATCAAACAAGACTATTCAAAAGATTTTCAAATATAATCAATTTCCTAAGACCCATTATTAAATTTTAGTCCTTTTAGAGCATTTTAATATTCTTCTCAATTATCATGATCATGTGCAATTTGTAACAGATCATTTGATTTATACCTTATTAACCAAAATATTCATAGAAATTGACAAATTTTTTCAAAAAGAAAAATGAGGCCAGCAGAAAAATTGAATTAATATTTTTAAATATTGAAAATTATTTTGTTTATGTGAAATTCTTCCCCTAATTATAAACAAAGTTAAGTGTGCTGAAGTATGCTGGTGTCAAAATATTTTAAATTCTAAAGATATATTGAGAACAAAGAAAGGCAGGCATTTTAAAGAAGTGAATCACTTGATATAAACTTATATTTTTACCTCATCAGAGGTAATAAAGGAATGCAAATTAAATCCACCTTTTTTCTTATATTACTAGGATTGTACTATATCCTCTGGAATTTGAAAACACTGAATATTTCCATATCTTACTTGATCTCATGAAATGAAAAAGACTACTAATATCTGACTAGAAGCAAGTGACAAAATCTTACTGAACATATTTCGCAAACTCCACAAAATTAAGGACTTTGCTTTGGGCCAATAAATGATGTCTCATATTCATCTTGAGGCAGAGTTACTTTCTTTTTCTGAAAGACTACATTCTGTCAAAGGCAGCTCATTTGATGTAGTGATGAGAAACTTGTGAACATATTAAGATATGTTGCTTCTGTGAATGGAATCTTGTTCACAGAGCAAAAAGCATCCCTTTCAATATTTTTCTTTTATTTTCTTTATATTTGTTTTAAATTTCAAATACAATAGTTAAAAGCAAGAGCCATTAAAATATAAAATGGTGACAAAAGAGATTACAGTACCAACTATTAGAAATTCAACAAGTAAATTGATGATTATTGGTATTATAGGATTGATAAAGTCATTGATAAATACTAATTTGACTTCAGAGGATATCTAGGCCTTTCTGTCTTTGGATTACTTTCAAACAGAAAAATATGCATTAAAAACCTCTCTCGTCTGCCTTAGTACCCCTGATATTTCTAGATGTTCACAGGCTTACTGTTTACTGTCATTAAGGTATGCCCAAATATCGAATAATGATTTACTTGTTTTATTTTTTGGAAATTTGTGTGAAGACTTTTATACTGATACAAAATATATAACATACAAATGAAACTCTGTATCATATTCCAACAAGCAAAAGGAATAAACATAGTAATATATATCCCCAAGCAAGCATCAGAGTAAAAAAATATTACATTTGATTGGTAGAGTCACCCAATATATTTTTATATGGATGTGCTGAAGCTAGATGTATTAAATGTGTGTAAGTGTTAAAAACACAAAGACCATGTGATCTCAGAGACAATATGAGAGGTGGTATTTTACTTTGCATTTTAGTAGGAGTGTCAAAACATTTGGGGCTTCGTTTATTTTTAAACTTAGGTGTTTTAACAGTGACAGATTTGCAAAGCTCTAAATATTAGCTCTTAAAGGTTATGCTTTTTATATTCTCTAAGAGCTTATATTATTTGACTAGTTGACATATATTTCAATTAGGACAGCCTAAGTTAGATTGTTTGGATAATACAATCTCCTGAGAGTGACAGAGTGGAATTATCTTTCTAAAAAGCTTGATGTGATGCTTTAAAAATAAACAAAATATCTTATTATGTATGAAAATGCTACAATTAATTTTATATACATATTGTGGTCTTCTACTTCCTTCTCTTTGTCATTGACAGGTAAATGCTTGAAGACAGACGACTTGTTATAGATTTTACATTCAGCCCAGGAGGATTTTGACTGATTCCACTGAGCAGGCTCAGGTCAGCTAAGTCCTTCCCTTCAAAGCATCATGGGTGTCTCTGAGCATCATTGCAAGCTTGTCCTGGCAGTAAGCCAGGCTTCAAAAGCCTTTCACTGCAGTCACTGACTCACTAATGGGCAACTGCAGGCTTTCTGATTTTCCTTTCGTTTCATGTGTTCATTTGACATAAATTTAATTAAACCAAATCTGGTGTTAAAGGAAGATGAGATAAAAGTGATATGTCTCAAATTAAAAGAGCTGTGAAAGATACAGGAAACAGAACTATGCTTTCAAAATGTGTTTCTATAAAATATTGTCAATTTCTGTATGCTCACTACTTAAAATCAGCCAACAAAATAAAAGATAACGGTATGCATTATTAAGAATAATGTGTGTCCAAGGTTAGAGGAAGGTCTTGCCCCTATATTGTCTGTAGTAAAAGCCTTTCGTAGAATTCTTCTGTTTTCTTTCATTCTCACACTTCAGGTAGTCACCTCTTCCCAGGACGTAAGACAGGACTGCCCTTCTTTCTGACTGATAGCAATAGTTGTTAGATAGCTCAAAAGCATGCAACAGCAAAAAACATTAAAAGACCACATATTTAATATAGAAAAATCAGCATTTTTCAAAGATCCCTTTTGGTTTTATACGTAAGGCTAGAGAGGAGATTGAGAAGCTTGTTTCTTAAAATGCTCCATTTAATTGCTTTGAATGTGGCTTTGGAAACATTCTACTTTCTCTTAAGAAGATATTTTCCCCATTTAAAGAAATCTCAAACTGGAAGACACTATGTGAATTAAAAAGCAAGTTTGCAATCTTGCCCAGGAATATTCAGACTGAACTTCCTCCCACTGAAAAGCTGCTGCTTCCTTGGACCACACGCTAAGTTGCAGGATGGAAAAGGAATGCTCAGAGCAAATGCACGCAAACTAACAAGTGGTTGCAGTATCCTATGAATAAGAATTAGAATAACTAAAAGAATTTAGTTGGGAAATTGTGTACTAGAAGGTGCTTTCCTCGGATCAGGAAAACTTCGCTGGCATGAGAATTCAGCTTTCCTTGCAATCAAACGTGCCCATTTATTTCATTTAAACTGAATTTAGGTGCCCAGGCTGCACTCCCTGACTTAATTTCTTCAAGAGAATTAAATAGGATTTAGACTCAAGATTTGGGGCCATGAAATGAACATGGAACTTCTATTATTTTCAATGCAAAAGCGAAAACATTTACGACCAAAAATTTCACTGATTTGTCCAGAGTGACATTATCACTTCTTAGGTCAGTTAGGACAATCATTCACATCTTCTGACTCCCAGCAAATTTTTTTTTGTTTTAATTTTAGTTTCTTTTATGATGCTTTCAGGGGCCAACCATAGCACAGTGGGTAGGGCGTTTGCCTTGCATGCTGCCGACCCGAGCACCACCAGGAGTAATTCCTGAGCAAAGATCCAGGAGTAACCCCTGAACATCGCCAGGTGTGATCCTAAAAGCAAAAATAAAGGAATAAATAAATAAAACACTTTCAGAGCTGCATGACAGCATACTTTTTTTATTTTGTAAACAAAGTTTTGTTCATATTTTTTCTGTATTTTTCTATTTTCATAAGGATTTTGCAATTTTTAATCAAAGTAAAAATGTTACTAATGGCATAAGTATAATTTACTCTAATTAAAATTGTCCAGAAATGTATACGTATTTCATCCTTTAGCATATATATTATTAATGGTTTCTTGGTAAGTGCTCTGATTTACAGATGATTATAGAGTGACTTTTGGATTATTAATTACTTGGTGTAGATATTATATATAAAAAGGCATTTAAGTCTTTAATGTAAGAATTGGAGATAATCTATGTTTCACAATAGGTAAATAGAGTTAGTTGGTACTCTCAATATAATGAATACTAATTTAATTCTTTAAATTTTTTTTTACTTTTTGGCCAAATATGCTGAGCTCAGAGATCATACATGGCGATGCTGGGGATCATATGTGCCATCAGAAATCAAATCCCAACAGACTGCAGGCAAGGCAGGCACTTACCAGCTCTACTATCTCTTTTGATGCTACTTATTTAATTCTAAATCTATTTTATTATAAATTTATTTTAAACCAAGCTAGAGATAAAAAAACACAGAATGACTATATTCCTTCTATATAGGTCTTTTAAAAAAGAAAAACAAAAATCTTCTTATTATTTAAGCCAAAGACCAAAAATTACAGTATCATTTTAAGCTTTCTGTATCTAGTGATATTTATCTAGCTTTGGACATAATTATAAATGTTAGTTTTAGTAAATACTATTTTAAAATGTATAATGAAACTTGGACAAGGTCCATATTTATATTCTAAGCCAGCATAATTTCATGTGTTCAATCTACTGAATTCATTTATTCAACAAATATTCATTAAATAAATTATATGTGCACTTTACAAAAGTGCTCTGCAAAATAATGGTGCTGTTATACAGCCCTTCACACATTCTACAGAACAAAGATGTGTTAATAACAAAAATAAAATCTCAGATGCTCTTAGCACAATATTTAGAAAATCAGGTAAAATCAACTTTGCATATGTAATAAATATAACTATCGTTACTGCAGGGAAGTGTCTGAAAAACAGAATATTCTTAGTAGTACTCCATGAAATATTTTTTTATTATTTTCAAGATCTCAACAGCAATGAAAGATTTTAACAAATATCAAAGATTTCTTTGGGAAAAATTAAAAATAAAACTAAACTATCAACTCACCATTATTAGCGCTACTTAATTTATAAAAATATGTGAAAAAGTAGTTTAGAAAAATACAATTTCAGCAATAATCTGTAGAATAAAGTTTTTTAAATTCCTTCAGCTATTTACTTTCATTTTATCTCCAATTCTTAGAATCATCTTGATATCTTAGCAGTCATTATTAGTCAAATAATTCTTTAAAATGATCAGAAGTTTGGCCTATCACTGGTAATTTATTCCACTGTTAAGACAATGAGGGGGAGGGAATCGGGAACATTGGTGGTGGGAAATGGGCACTGGTGGAGGGATGGGTGCTGGAGCACTGTATGACTGAAAACCAAACATGAACATCTTTGTAATTGTATATCTCACAGTGATATAATAAAATATTTTTAAAAAATAGTTTAGACAATATATAAGGCTTAATGTCCAGCAAGGCGTGCTCACTTAGAATGAAATTATAGTTGAGAATAACCCTTCCAAAATGTAAAATGACAATCCAATTTTTAAAGCAGTCGATGTTGGCAACACCTAGAAGAATGACTATCTTCATGGTTCTCTGTTCCCAACCTCTGCACACATATGAATCCCTTAAGAGCCAGCCTTGCACATGGAATTTTTTTCTCAAACATGACATTTATCCTTCTCATCTTCCTCCTTCTCATGCTCCTTTGCAATTATTTAAAATTAAACCCATAGTAAAAACAAGAAAGTTCATGCGTGTAATATTATTACTAAAATCTATACATTTGGCTTATTTCTCTTTTCTAAGAGCCTGAATGAATTTTATGGCTGATTTCTTTATCCCCAAATATTATGTATTTGTCTGTGACTATATTATAGTAGCAAATTTTGATAAGATAATGAAAATAGCAACCTGGCAGGCATAAGAGCAATCAAGCCTGATTTGACAAAATCTTTTGATAAACCCCAGACTGTTGATATTTTTGTTTTCACTTCACACAGCAAAAGCTAAAGCTGCAAATATATACTATTATAATGCTGATGCTTTTTTAATATTTGTTGATGGCAATTTATTTTCCTTAAACTTTGAATTTTAAATATTACATTAGGATATTATTTACTTTTACCATTATTTTTTCTCACGGCACAGCCTGTCAAGCTACCAGTGTCATATCTGACATGCCAAATACCAGTAACAATTATAGACCTCATTCCCATGACCTGATGGAATCTTTTGAGGCTCTTTACGTTCCTGGAGTGGGCTGATGCCCTTGGGCTATTTTGCATGTGACAGGACGTATTGAGATGTTACTGGTGCCCACTCGAGCAAATAGATGATATACGGAAGACAGTGATACAGTGATACAGTGATACCATTAATTTTATGAAGCATTTCTAACTTTTGGTACCCAATGTCAAGATTCCTGCCAAACTGGTTGTGCACTCCCTGTCAGCCAGCTTGATAGCAAAGAACGTGATAAACACGCAAATGAAATGTCCAAGCTTTAGTTCTCCTGTACAGCCCTGGTTAGGAGCACAGGTTGGTCACTGATT
The DNA here is from genome assembly GCA_021461705.1 of Cryptotis parvus. Lineage (NCBI taxonomy): Eukaryota > Metazoa > Chordata > Mammalia > Eulipotyphla > Soricidae > Cryptotis > Cryptotis parvus. Next base: position 8,382 of record JAJIBD010012954.1, on the reverse strand, counting down.
CAATACAATATCACTTTCTTACCCAGGTTCCCAAACACAGACTGAATTGTTTAAGCTGACAGAGACATTAAGAACATACTGTAAGCACATCATAGGCAAATGAATACGTAAAGAGGAGTGATTGGGTATTACGCACAACCAGTAGGCTCCCTTAGGCATAGGATAATGTCCTGATTGTTTCCTATTCTAATTTTGCTCATGTTGTCCTCTGCATGTAGAAAATCGGAAACTGTTTTATTTTATTCTATCCTGACTGCATTTTCATTTGCCATGTGATTTATTCTACTTCTTCCTGGGCGCAGTTTTGTTGCCCATTTTTAATTCTAAAACCTAAACTGTTTTTGCCTAGGGGACTATCTTGATCTTGAGGTGGGATTTTTGTTATGGGAATGATTTCACACAGCCCAGGGTGAATGTTTCATTTATTTTAATGTAATTGGAGCCCTGTGTAGTGCAAAATCAGTTGCATACAAAACCAACAACTGTATCTAGAGAGACAGAACAGCAGTTAAAGTGCATCACCTGTGTTATATCCAGGGAAATCCCTGATTCCTGAGTACCACTAGGAGTGATCCCTGAGCTCAGAATAAGGGATAAGCCTTGAACACTGTTGAATGTGGTCCAATAACAAAAACAAAACAAAACAAACAACTAAAAATCATTGCTGTATTCCAACAAAAATTTTGTCACTTCTGAATCTTGTACTTTATATATAAATTCTATTTGGAAGGATTTTCAACCATCTAAAATCACTTGAAATTTCCTATCCTACTGTTGTTTAAAAACAGCCACTGCATTTGACTATGGGTGGTAATTTGCCACTCTCTCTTAGGAAATTCACGTGTGTCTTTCTCAGTTTGCATCAACTTCACAGAACCATTTGAGTTAACCTTCGAATGATTTGCAATGAAGTTACTGAAGAAATACTAAACCACCCACTACATAGTCTTTAGGTCAAGTTGTTCAGTATTTGTTGATGGGAGTATGTATATCACAGGCATTCATCATCTGCATTCATCATCTGCATAATAATCAAATGATAATTCATAAATACACCTATATAAAATAGAAACATCTTCAAATTGTTAAAATATTTATTTTCAATATGTTTATAACCATCACTCAAACAGGAATCACTATAACATCCACCAAACAGGAAGAGCATATTACAAAAAGGTGGCCAGTTATAATAGAAGAACAAACAGAAGAAGATTCAGAGACTAGCTAAATCTATGTCCTAAATCTGTTTTGAACTGTGATCAAGAGCTGTAACTGTGTTCTTAGATTCTGGGAAAATAGAATAATCTTTAAGTGACTTTAACATCTCTTGGGATCAGTCAGGGAATATAATTGCCAAATTGAAAATTCATTTGCTCATATAAGATGATAATTCCTTTGGTATCAATCGCCTGCATTCTGGTATCGAAGGTTCTAACTACCAAATGAGTTGTATGAAGTAGAAATTGACTGTCCAATGCTTCATATGATACCAAATAACTTTTTTTTTCTTTTTTGGGTCACACCTGGCAACGCTCAGGGTTTACTCCTGGATCTTCGCTCAGGAATTCCTCCTGGTCATGCTTGGGGGACCATATTGGACGTCGGTGACCAAACTGGGGTCAGCCATGTGCAAGGCAAACACCCTACCAAGTATGCTATCGCTCTGGCCCCCAAATAACTTTTCCTATGCAAAAATCACATTTCTGTTATGCACTACTAACTTTTTAAATTATCTGTGAGTTTAGCTTTCTAAATGCTCATAAAACTAGGCCTGCCTTAAATGATGCTGTAAATAAATAAAAGATAACTGCTTATCTGGCTGTAGAAGTGAACTACCACCAGATTTCAGCCCACTTGGCTGTTGGACAATGATTTGGAGCAATTCAAGTCTGAAACAACTTCAGTGATACCATTTGAGCTTGAGGTATATTGGCAGAACAAGATATGACTAAACTAAATTTGGCTTAAGCCACCTATTACTCATACCCTCTTTCTACTGCATTCACACTCCAATTAACAAACTGTATGATACACACACATATATTTATAGTTTATATTTTTCCTGTGTTGGCAATGAAACTTTTTAAATTACTTTCTGTAAGCTGTGAAAATCTTCTGTTTGAATCTATTTGATACAAGGAGCTTGGCTTCAGAAGTGAAGAGAGGCTTGGGTTTTGCTGTTTATCCTAGAGAAAAGTCACATTTGTACTCAGCACCTCTCTCGCATTGCCACCTCCCACTTCTGTCTTTATAGGATAATCATAATCTATATCCTTTTCATAGTAACTAATGTTCAGAGGGAGGCTCAGTGACAAAGATTTTGAATACACCACGATCATTTCCAAGAAGAAAGGTACACCCAAAACCAAGAAGCCTGACTAAAGTTACCAAGTTAGTATCTTCTATGCCACAGTGTCACTTAACGATGCTAAATGAAAATCTGTGCTATCTTTGCTGTTTCCTATCATTTTTTTAAGGTGCCAAAGATTGAACCTAGTCGTTATGAATTGACTCATAAGAGCAAAGCATGCATTCTGCCACACTGAACAATATTCCCAGCCCCCAAATTAGTGCTTTTTTCTAAAGGTGAATATCATCTCTATCATGTGATCCACATTTTCATCCTCTCCTTCATTACTCATTTTGATCAATTGAGGAAGCACACCCAGATCTTAGCTTCTAGTTATGTGAATTATATCCTATAACTTTGTGTTTGCTAAAATTTCATTAAAATGGAATATGGTTGGACTGCAGTGCCCAGATTCGTCTGCAGGTGGCAGACAGGAGACAGGCTTGACTACACTGAGGGCTCTTCTCAGTAGGCCCTGGATGGTTGATGGTCTGACATAGAAAAAGACAGGGCTCCCTGGGATGAACCCAGAGCCACAGCAGAGATACCTGGCAAGATACCTGTGGTGTATTCGATATGCCAAAAACAGTAACAATAATGGACCTCATTCCAATGAATGGAGATGTTACTGGCACCTGCTTGAGCAAGTTGATGAACAACAGGAAGATGAGTGATGAGTGATGGTGGGACAATATGCATATATATATTTATTCAAAATAAAATTTTATCTTCAGTTTCATTTTTGTGTTAATTCCTAGTTTGGATAAAGTGAAGAAAAGCAACATCTCAGAGAAGTCCTTTGATTTGTTTGTTCATTCACTAGTAATCGTATTTTGGGTAATTTCCAATTTTCAACAACTCTGAATAGTGTCTCTTTAATCATGTGCATTCAGGTATATTTAAAGCATGCATTTTCAGTCTTGAAAATGTATATAGGAGTATAATTATTGAGTCATAAGCTTAATTTTCCTTTGTTTATTTTATAAGAAACTTTTATATTTTGAGTTCCCAGAGGCAAAATATGTGCATTCCTGTTGTTCTGCACCTTAAACATCCTTTAAAAAGCTGTGCCCTGTATATTATTGTAATTTATATTTGGCTTTTTTTACTAGAAAAATTATCACATAATTTGACACTTTGCATTTTTATTTTTATTGCAGCCTTTAAAAATAAAATCTGTGTATCTATAAAATGGAATCTATAGTCATCTTTCATATGGACCTGTCAAGAATGCCTTATTGACATTACACAATATATAACCCTTTTGGGTTGACATCTCTCACTTAATAGGTATTCAAGGCTTCATATATTCAGATAATTTATATTTAGTGATGAATAATATTCCATTGTTTGAATGCAATACAATTTATTGGTTAGTCTATTGAAGGACATCTTAGTTGCTTCAAAGCTTCAACAATTATTAATAAAGGTAGTATAAATATCTCATACAGTTCTGTGTGGATATGTTTACCTTCTTTGAACAAAAAGCCAAGAATACAATTACTAGACAGCACATTAGCCTATGTTACATTATGAAACAATGACAATCCAAACATTTTTCCAGTGTTACCATATAAATATGTTCTCAATAGGAATATATCAAAATAACCCATATTTTCTTCAGAATTTAGTGTTGTCAGTGTTTCAGATTTGGACCATAGAAGTATAGTTTGTTTTAATTATTTTTTTAAATAGCATCTTCAAAGAGAGGGCAAGGTTTTTTTTTGTTGTTGTTGTTGTTCACACCTGGCAATGCTCAGGGATTTCTTGTGGCACTGCACTCAGGAATTACTCCTGGCGGTGCTCAGGGGACCATATGGGATATCGGGATTGAATCTGGCCTGGCATAGGCAGGCTGCATGCAAGGCAAATGCCCTACCTGCTGGACTATCGCTCTGGCTCCAGAGGGCGGAGTCTTAAATTTTGTTGATTGAGTTTTTCTTTAAGGTTGTCTCTTATGTCAGAATAAGTCTTTCACTGCTTAGCCAAAGGTCACAGATAATTTCCTCTCTGTTTCTTCCAGAAATATTTAATTTTGACTTAGAATTTATGACTCTGATCCACTTTGAGTGATGTATATGACAAGTTCTAGATTCAGCTTTACAGCATTGTTAAATTCTCCTTTCACTGAATTATCTTCACATATTTGTCAGAAAATGATCACCCAAGCCCAGGGAAAAAGACTTCAAGCTTTGCCTCAGAACCACTGGGTGTATATTTCATGGCCCTAAAACACTAATGACCTGAGACCTGTATCAACAATGGAGCTCTGAGCAACCAAGCACTGAGGCCTGCTCCTCGGGTCCTAGCAGCAGTGCGAGCCACTGTGCCCCTACCAGCATCTCTAGAATTGACCCATTTACAAACCAAAGGAAAGCTTTTACTTTCTGATCAAGTTTTGTTCTCTATTCTGATATTTTCAATCTCTATAGCCATCCTTATGACAAAACATATAGATTTGTTTACCTTTGCTATGAGACCAGAATCAAATAGCATAAATAAACCAGTGGTCTTAATTTTCATTGTTTTCCTTTAAACAGTGATGTATTACAGAATTTTATACAAATGCAATTTAAATATTTGTGTTGTTATGTGTCTGCGTGTATGTGTGTGCTTGGCAATACGCATAGAATAACTGTATTCTAAAACTTGGTTATTTCTGAACATTGAATGAATCAATTACTCATTAAATGTAAGAGAATTTAAAATCTATAGATTTCTTATTTTGTTAGTTATATTGTTCCTCTGTGTTAAAAAATATTCCAAACTTTGGCTAAGAGAGATCACATATTGAACAGAATATCAATTATTATTAAAACATTCATATGTAAATAATCAACTTAGAATGGCAGGTCTAACGATAAACATAAAAATTACACAGATTTCTTTTATAAAAATATTAGCATGAGACAAGACATATGGAGATGTTACTGGTGCCTGCTCGAGTAAATTGATGAACGGGATGACAGTGATACAGTGATCAGTTTTTGACAATTACTTTAATTATATACATATATATGCATATGTACACAAATTTAAAATGAAAGCGCTCAAGCTAATAGTTCAACTCTGAGTCCTATGAAATCATTTCATGTTGCAACCTGAGAAATAGGCATTTATATAAGGCCAAAACTTACAAGCAAATGGTTTTGTTAAAGATGTTTTATTGTACAAGAATATATGCATATCACACTAACAGACAAATTAATAATAAAAATACATAATAAACAGACCAAAGCTCATATGATAGTGTGTACAGCTGTATCCAAGATTACACATAAGCACTTGTTTGGAAAATGTCCACGTAGTTTGTTACAATAAGATGTTTAAGTAACTTTACTAAAACATATCACTGTACCACTGTCTTCCCGTAGTTCATAGATTTGTTCAAGCAGGCACCAGTAACATTTCCATACTTCCTGTCACAAGCAAGTGTAGCCCAAGGGCATCTGCTTGCTCCAGGAACAGGAAGAGCCTCAAACCATTCTTCAGATCATGGAATTGAGGTCCATAATTGTTACTAGTTTTTGGCATAACAAGTAAAACATGGGTAGTTTACCAGGCTCTGATATGTAGGTAGTATACTATCAATAGAAGACTCTCATCTTGAGCATTTACTGATGAAACTTATAGGGGAAAGATCAGGTTTTCTCTTGGATGGAGCTCTGAGGAACTATGGAGTCTGAATGTTAAGAATGACTGACTGCATGATGTGTGTTTTGCTCTGACTTCTTGCTAGGCTTACTGGGGTGATGGGTATCAGTTAGAACCTGTCTAGAACTGTATACAGTGTATAAATGTGAAAGTTCCTGGGAAGGACCTTATCCTAAATCAATATTATCTAAGAATATCGCTTGGCTGCTTTGTGGCTTGCCAAGGGAGCTAAAACATAACTTATTAAAAATTGGATTATGGCAGTCTGGTCTTTATGAGGAAATACATTGGGTAACAAATGTGTTATTATATAAGACAAATTATATTCTAACTAAAAGCTTATTAAAACATTAATAAAAAAGGCATCATAAAATTGAAGCCCTACCTTTATTTCATGAAGATGCATCTAAAAGCGATGATGGTTCTGTTGAGACCGAAGCGGTCATCAAAGCCCTAGCCAAACAAGGTGTTCAAACCCAATACATCAAGATCCTTCATGAGCTGTGTTACGGATTCACCACCAGGATCTCGCCATTCTACAAGGAAGTGATCATTGGAGTCAAAAGAGAGGTTCACTACGGTGATACCATTTCACCAAAACTCTTCAGTACCACCCTTGAGAACATCATGCAACGTTAGGAATGGGAGTGAAGATAGATGGTTGTCAACTATACCACCTCTCGCTTTGCTCATGATATCGTTCTAATAACACCAAATATTAGCCAAGGGCCACAAATACTGGCTGATTTTGACCGAGAATGTGAAAAGATAGGTCTACAGCTGAATATCAACAAAACTATGTTCATGAAAAATGAACTAGTTCCAGATGCTCCATTCACTCTCAAAGGAACAAACATCTCTGAATGCAGCAGTTATGTGTACCTAGCTTGAGAAGAAAACATGATGAACGACCTAAAACCTGAGCTGTGCAGGAGGAAGAGAGCGGCATGGAATGCCTTTAATAGCATAGAAGAAATAACTAAAAGAAGAAAGAATCTCCAGCTCTGGGCACATCTCTTCGACTCCACCATTCTCCCTGAGTTACCACATCCATCAGAGACCTCAGCCCTTCGAAAGCAGGATGAGAACATTATTCGCATCTCCCAAAGAGGAATCAAAAGAGCTATGTTTGGAATATCAAGCCTCACTCAACTGAGAGAAGGAATCTGGAATTCTGACCTCCATCGATGTTCCAGAGTCAGGGTACGCTGTCTCATTTTCCAAGGTGACGAAAATAGGATGGGCGGGACATGTAACGTGATTTGGAGATGACCGCTGGACTAGAGCCCTTACCGACTGGATCCCATGGGATAGCAAATGATCACGTGGCCACTGACCTAAAAGATGGTCAGACTTCTTTGTCAAGACCCTGAACAAACGGTTTGAGGCTCTTCATAATCCTGAAGCAACCAGATGCCATTGGGCTACAATGGCACGTGATAGGGTCAAATGGAAATGGTAATGGCACCTGCTCAAGCAAATCGATGAATAATGGGATGTCAAGTAATCAAGTGATCAAGTGATAAGTGAGCTTTATAAATTTCTAGGCTCTAAAATTCGAACTTCTTGGAAGGTCATCAAATTTAGCCTGAATATGCTCATCAAAATATTAAAATTAAGGTGATACTCAAAAATATAATGAATTTGTACTTCCAGTTTTCTAAATCAGTACTTAAAATGATCAACAAACAAATAATTTCATAATTTTTGAATTACATACTCACATAAAACTTTTGGTACAATAATTTCATAGATAGTGGCAAAATGTTAATGGATAAAAATGTATGCAAAGAATAACACAAGGAAAATAAAAAATATATGAAATACATGTCAATGTCAGTCTGACATAGAAAGAGACTGGGTCCCCTGGGGTGAACCCAGAGTCATGGCAGAGCCTGGCAAGCTCCCTGTGGTGCATCGATATGCCAAAAAACAGTAACAATAATGAGGGGCTGGAGCCATAGTTCAGCGGGTAGGGCATTTGCCTTGCACGCGGCTGGCTTTGCCTGCCCGGGTTCGATCCCTGGCATCACATATGGTCCCCCCGAGCACCGTCAGGATACTTCCTGAGTGCAGAGCCAGTAGTGGCCCCTGAGCAATGCCGGGTGTGACTCAAAAAGTTAGAAAAAATTAATGAACCTCATTCCCAACGAATGGAGACATTACTGGTGCCCGCTTGAGCAAATCGATAATCAATGGGAAGACAAGTGATACAAGTGATGTCAATGTCGAAATATCACATAGTATGAAACAAATTGTATATTTATGTTATTGGCAAAACTTTAAAATTTCCACTATAACCAATTACCAGTAGCTATGTGCAGCAATAAAATATAGGCAATTTGAAAATTACAGTAGTTAGTGGCCACACCCAGAAT